>JASDQU011102674.1:5616-21224 GCA_032191745.1 Picea mariana
TTTCATCCTCCATGATATCATTTTACGCACAATACAAACCCCCCATACTCTCAATGACCCTATCAATCCCCTGTTCATATGGAAATTAATTAATGAAAGTTTTATGGATGAATTGCATGGGTTTTGTGGTAAATAATAAAACCAACTCTAGATTTATTTGAGTGGAGTTTCATGTATGGGTTATTAATAACTTTTCATCACTGAATAAATATTTCTACAGGGTGAGTTTTTTCAACAAAGAAGTAATGGTCAGAATAACATAGGCAGAGGTAATTGGCAGCGAGGCCATAGAAAGCCTTGGTTTTCTATTCACTTTGATGCCGATGCACAAGAGTTAAACCATATATTTCAAGTTGGGTTTTTCAATTTGGTTGGCCATGATATATTTCACCCCCGACCTGAAAGACCCCCATTTCAACCTCCTTGAAATTTTCCTGACATTCTTGTTCCTCCACACATATCAATGCAACCCTGAGGGTCTAACCAACCAAAGGCTATCACAGAAAAGTCAAGGGAGGACAACAATGAGAAGAGGCAAAATGTCTCACACAACAAATATGGATTTTGATTATTATTGATGTTGTTTTATGATGGAGACAATTTTTCCTTACTTTGACTAAGTTTTGGACATCAAGCTTTTATTTAGGCATTTTTTTTGGGATAGCATGGATATACTATTTTTTGGATATGGTCATATTTTTGTTGATATTTAATATTCGATTTAAATGAATAGCATGGGAGTTATAAGGATGTTATGTGATTCAAATTAGTAATTTTATACTGTATATTTGATGATTATCAAATAAAATAATGGGAGTCAGAAGGGGTCCCACCTATTTTAGTTATTATTAATTAGACCCTTATTTATATATTATTATTAATTATTTCTCTCAAACTAATTAGTTAATCTAATTTGGATTAACTAAAGAAAGTAGTTGAACTACCTCAACTTATTGAGAAAGAATAAAGGCTCAATGAGATGAGGAGACACAGAGGAGAGAATAAAAGGGGAAATACACCACTGAGGTTTTCTTTCTAATTAGTGAGATAGCTTCAGTTTTCATTCATTTCTAAGTTTACTTGAAAGCTTAATCCTCTTGATGACAACATGGTCTCATTGAAGGCAACATGATTCAAAATTGAATCATACATTTCAACAGATTGTTTTAAAGGTGTTTTATTTATCCTTGATAGTCTGTGTATTCTTGTTTGTTTATGAATTCATTTTCATGGTTGATAAATAATATCTTGTAGAGTCAAGTGGCAACATTTTGTGGAAAGTTGATCCAAATCATTAGTTTCAGTTTTATTTCACTATCAGGGTCTTTTTGTATGGTGCCCATTGGAGACTTCTAAATCTGACTTTGGTCCATACCCTCGCAGGGGTTTGTAAAAGAGAAATACAATTTTGTATCTCATAATGAAATAAAATCATATTATTGTTTTGTCTCATACATGTGTTTTCATGACTTGGTTCTTCCTTTCGCTTTTGTCTCCATGTTTACTTCAATGTAAAATATGTATACATTCACCTAGCTTTGTTTAAATTTTTATTTTTACATTGTTACAAATATAAATCATAAAATCATCCTTGATCCTTTGTAATTGATACTTATGGATTGAGTGAAATTTTTGAGGCTATAAACCCCGGGTGACATTCCCAACTATCTTTTCCTAGCCAAACAAGATATGAAAATGATTGAGTAAGGTATTCCATACCTTTTCCTCAAAAAATTGGATGTCCGGTAGACCATCAACCATTCCCTGCTTGCTAAGTTGTTGCATATATATGAAATTTAAATGCCCAAACCTTTTGTGCCATATCCTACTACTTTCATCAGCATGGGTAAGCAGTGATGCCGAATCTGGTTCAATAAATTCATAAAATGTGTAGAGTCTAGATTGATGATTTACCTCACCGGTAGCAACCCTGGAATTGGTTTGCATGTCATAGATATCCACTGCATTAGTTGTGAATATGACTCTATTTTCGGTATCGGATTTTTTCATCTGATACATAGAGATAAGATTGACGGAAAGTTTGGGAACGTGCAACACATTCTTGAAGCTTATGTTTGTGAGTTCAATTCTTCCTTTGTCGGTGACCTCGACTGGAGAGTTGTCCCCCATCAGAATAGAAGGACCTTTGCATGAATCCAATGAAGAATAGACCTCTTTTGTGGTAACCATGTGGTGTGATGCACTTGAATCTACGATCCAAACATCGGGAGAGGAGTTCATGGCAATCAAAGCATGGCTAGAATTGTCTTTCTTGGGATTCTGATCTTCTGGCTTCTTCTTCTTGGCACCCTCGGGGATGCGATCTCCAAGGTCATTTTTCTGAAGTATTTGGGTCATTAGATCTATCTGTTTCTACATACATGTGGATTATGGATGGAATCCTTTATGTCAGTACGTGCATTTATCACCTTTTCTTCCTTTTCCACCTTTGGATCCGGAGGCATCGTTGAAGGGTTTTGAGTACCCTTCCTTCTTCGGATTTTCATGTGCTTTCCTTTTTTCTTTGTCTTTAGATTTCTAATATTGATGACCGCTTCCATCTTCAGCATAGTAAGTGCAAACACCTTTGGGACTTTGATTTTTCCCATGTTGATGAGCTTGTTTTGCTCTTGTGTCAGAGACTTGATAAAGGCCTCAAGAGAGGGCATCTTCCAAATAGATCTAGAGAAGAATCTAATTCATGAAACGTGGATATGAACATTGAGTATTCTGGACCAATTTTGGAGAGAATGGTGAGAACCATTTGTTTCTCCTCCTTAGATTTATCAACCCCGCAAGCCTTGAGTTGCGACAACAAATCCTTATATTTGGTAAACAAATCTTGGATATTGTCGAAGCTTTTTGGATCCAATGTGAGTAATTCCACCTTGAGCATGTGTCCCCTCATCACATCCTATTTTCCAAAAATCCCTTCCATGGTGGTCTAGGCTTCATTGGGGGTTTTACATGAGGATATGTCGGAAGAAGAGTTCAGGAGAAATGAGACTGCAAATTGTTCTAAATGCTTCATCCATTCGATTTAGATACTTGGATTTTTCTATGGATGATGTTGGTTATGTCTATGTGTTCATGGTTAACCTGTACAATCCTCTGCTTTGAAGATGCATTATCATCTTCTCCTTCCATGGAAAGAAATTGTAAGGTGTAAGAATGCATTCTTTTGGAAATTCCATTTTTCCATTGTCTTCAATCTTCGACACCTGCAAAAATAATTTGGTGTGTCTTTTCCCTAATATTTTTTCGGCTCCGATACCATGTAAATGTGTTGATAGATCTAGCTGGGAATTGACATACACAGTTGCAGAGAAAATAGAAGAAAAGATAAGCAGGAGAGAAAGAATGAAAGAATTCTCATTAACCAAATGAATGAATGATAATTTACACATGATATACTCTATATAACTCAACCAATGCGCACTGGAGGAGAATCCAATCCGCCATAGTGGTGGTCTAGAGTGATATGGACACACACCAACAATTACGGGAGTAAATTTCCACCTAGTCTAGTCTCTCGGGAAGTTACGGGAGTGAACTGCCACTTAGCTGTGTTAACTAAACTATCAATATCTAGTTAACTAACTGAAACAGAGTGAAGTGAGGAGGCGATCAGGGAATCATGAGTAATTCACTAGTCTGGTGATGACCCCAAGGACAATGCACATTCTATGGTGATGATCCCAATGCTGCATGTTGATAATCTCAATGTAGCATTTAGACTCCACTCAACTGATCAAACTGAAGTGAAAACTAAAGAGAATATTCTCCCAGAGGAATATTCTACCCTAAACTTTAGGAGACTGGATAATGACCAATAAACATAGGAAAAATCTTAGGAAAAAGAAATCCTAGGTGTGTGTGAAGTAACTCCAACACTCATTACAGTGATTGGGAACCATTTACACTTTACTTGGTTTACAAATATATGTTAATTTTCAATGATTTTTTAATATAAATATATTTTCATATTTTCACTCTATTTTTTAATATTATCATGATGTGAAAATATTGTACAACATTTTATTAATTTTCACTCGATTTTTTAATATTGTCATAATGCAAAAATATTGTACAACATTTTATTCATTTACATTTTATTGATTTTTAATATTATCATAATCCGAAAATATTGTACAACATTTTATTAATTTTWATGAAAAAATTAAAGATTTTTTAGAACTTACAAATTTTTTTAACAACAAAGAAAATTTTAAATTAGTGAGTCTTTTTGAAATTAATATTTTCTAATTAAATGTTAGAAAGAAATAAATGCTCATTTAAAAAAAAATAATGACATGGAGTATAAATACATGAGAATCTTTTTAAGTAATATGCATAATTCTAAATCAAACGTAATGTTGGTTCAACTTGTTAACAACAATTTTTGTCTTGGGCACAAGAGTACCCAGGTCTGCAGGTTGCACGAGGAGCGCCCAAGCACAGCACGGAAAAATCTCATTTCAGGCTACAAGTCAAGCGAGTAGGCCAATTTTTGTTGTCGGCGGTCGAGATCCATCTATAGAGCAGAATTGACGGTCATCGGGATTTCGGGGCTACCAAGTTGCCCGAGATATAGCACCTATATTTCAAGACAAAGTCTGGGCCGTCCGATCCAGTTGGGGCAGGTGGAAGCCAATCGGTATTACGGGGATCGACATTTCGGGAGACAGGGGATCTCCCATCCACTGCAGCTGAAATTGCCGAAATGCAAAATGCCAAAGGCACCTTTGAAGATGAGTCCACGGTCCTAGCGCCAGGTCACGTCAAGCAAGCTTGGGAATGGAGGTAGCCCCCCTTTTTAATGACAAAGCCATCTCGGTCGTTCATCTGAAGGGCATGCGACACACATCCGTGCTTTCGTAGTTTGGTCAATCAGGAATTCGAGGAAGAAGTGCATCGCGAACCCCGGTATAAGAAATCCTGAAAGGATCAGGACCATTCATCAGAAGGACACGTGGCACAAGATCTAGTCACGTCGGCATTTCGGTATTCGAGAGTTCAAAAGGTGAGGGGTTTCTCGTCAATTCACATCTCGAAACCCTGAACCCTGAAACGCCGAAAGCGCCCAAAGGATAAAGCACAGGGTCACAGCCCGTGGTCACTTGGGGAAATAGAAAAAGCTGTACAAAGGGGGCCAAAGGTGCCGATTTGAGCTTCAAAAAGGAGGCATCGTGTTCTCCAGGTGCCAGTTTGACTTGATCTCGATCTTGATACCTGCTTGGAATGAATGAAGAAACCTCGCCTCACTCATTAATTGCAAGGTATGGAGGTCCCGGTAGAAAGTCCGTCCGCGGTAGTCCTCTGTACTGGTTTTTTCCACAGAAGCCATGCAGAGTCCTCGACTCACCAGGGAAGTCTGCGCATGCTAATTCAACATTTAAGAGTTCAAATACCCCTTAGCATGAGCCATGCAGAGTTAAGACGACATATGACAGAGGAGTACAGGCCAGATTTGATTGAAGAGACGCCCCATCCTGAAAGTCTAAGACGCCTCTGTTGGGCAACTGTTTTGGAGTATATGTACTTAGTTTTGATATTTTTTTTGAAGCATCAATGGTTGAGCAAGGCTCCTGATTGTAAAAGCTTTAACGAAGCACTGATTATTCTGGTTATGTATTAACATCTAAGACTTCTTGCCTTATGAATGTCAGCTTCTTTCCATGTCTTTGTTCATACTGTATTAGAACAACTCGGAATTGAAGGATCCAGTCGAGTTGTAGCTGTTATAGGATGATGTAGGTTGGATCACTGTAATAGCTGCGTTGTCTCTAATCGGTCTTGTGATTTTCTCAACGCCGAATGACTTGGAATTGGAGGATCCAGTCAAGTCACCCCTTCAGTTACCCGAAACTCTGAACCAAGAGGATCTTGCATTTAGAGTTTTTCTTCTACAAACTGCTGAAAGGCTTGTTGCCTGAGGTAGCTTTGCTCACTCCTCTCACCAAGTCTTCCACCTACCCATTTTACAATCAACCCACTGACTGAAGTTAGATCAAGACCTCCTTTGTTCTTTACATACCAGACCTGGTCCCTAAGCAAGAGTGATTCCGTCCTGGGTCTCTAACCATTTGATCATCCATTAAACTTATCGTGACATAAAACTGATGGGCGTTGGGCTCTGCTCCTATCGCAATCCAGGAGTGACTTCTGACGCTAACATTTCTGGCGCCATTGTCGGGGACGAAGTTGAAAATTTTCCCTGGGATTGAACGACATTGAGCCTCTGATTCTGAAGGTGCATCAGGTATCAGAGCCTTTGAAGATTGCTACTGTGCACCTGGTGACTCCATTGTGACGACTCCACTGTGGCGAACCTGCCGTGTTAATTGTGGCTTTCAAAGGCAGACACACGAGGTCCCATCCATAGCTGCCTCTAACTACACCTGAAACTGATCCGGAGGTGGTTCTCAGAAAAGGAAAGGCCTTTGAAGGAGAAGCTTCCACCGTCGAACTAGGTAATCTGCCATCTCTTTCTGTAGGAACTCCATTTTCTCCTCCTCGGTTTCTTAACAGACCTTTTTCTGAGGTTTCCCGTTTCCTAAATTTTGGGAGTGTTCCTACTGAGTTTTCCCCTCCTGGTCTGGGATTGGAGGGAGAAATCCTTGTCACTCCCCTCTCCCCTGAAGCTGTACTTTGGCGTAGACCCATGACCACAGAAGATTGCCCCACTCCTATCTTTACCACTCCTCCTCTTGTTACTGTTGCCACTTCTACACAAAGAGAAGCATCTGCTGACTTAAGCCCGTTAGACTTCTCCTTAAATCCCCTATTGTTTCCCATTCCACTTAGAGACTCATTCCCAGTAGCCCCTTCACGAACTCCTTCTCCTCCAAGTTCTCCTCCACCTAATATTCCTATGGCTGGTGCTAATCCCCCTCTAAATAGAATGGATGCCATAATCGCTACCAGATATGCTCCCTTAATTCTACCCTATCCTATGAATCCTATCCATGCTGGAGATTACCTGAAGTATATGCCCAAGTTCACTGGCGAAGGGGACATAACTGCGGAAGAGCACCTGGCTGCTTTCTACAGTTATGCAGAAAACCTCAACATTGAAAATGAAGATGTCTGGATGAGAGTCTTCATCCAGAGCCTGGATGGTGAGGTGAGGAAATGGTTTAGGGGACTGGCCCCCGGATCTATTGCTGGAATTGAAGCTCTAGATGGTGCTTTCCTGAGGCAGTGGGGAGATAAGAAGGATTTCATGTATTACATGACAGAGTTTAGGTCTTTGAAGAATATGGAAGGAGAGTCTGTCTCTGACTTCTCCAAAAGATTCAATAATATGTATAATAAGATTCTTGCTGAGATAAAGCCCTCAGAATCCTCTGCCAAAATTTCTTATGCTAGTGCATTCGACCTTGACTTTTGTCTTCTATTGAGAGAAAGAAGAGATACCTCCCTAGCTAAGATGCAAGATGCGGCCATAGAGGTGGAATCTAATGTATTAGCAGCTAATAGGCTGAGAAGCAAGACTGATGCAAATAGGAGAAAGGGAAGATCTCAAGCCTCAACTTCTGGCCCCTCGGTGCCTCACCCTCAGGTGGATGAATTGACCAAGATGGTGAAGTCTCTGTTTGCAAAGATGGAGAGAATGAAGGTGGAGGGGAGGAAAGCATACAAAGGTCCTCAAAATGCTGAAAGCAAAGGAGGATTCAGGAGGCCAAACAATATTGCTCCCCCGACTATGCAAAGAGACCAGAGGGGAAGAGATAGAGAAGACCAGAAAAATCAGGCCCCTTTTCAAAACAATTTTATGGCCGATGAGGAAGAAGGAGAAACAGATGGGCTTGACCCTGAAATCCACTGCTTCAGAGACGCTCCTCCTTTTCCTCATCTCACTCAATCAGCATACAAGGAATCTCTCATGGACAGTCAGCTAAATGAACTTAGCAATGGAGACAAGGCTAGTAGCAGCCAAGGTAGGTATAACCTGAGGTCCAAGAAAAAGATAGCAGCACCTGATGTTCCTGAACAATTCCCTAGAACAGAGAAGCCTGCTAGTGAAGTAGGTGACAACAACAAAGGTAGGAAGGCCCAAACCCTCCCTCCAATGGTCCAGAGTCATGTTCCTGAAGTGAGGGAAATCCCAAAGCTTACATCTTCTTTCAACTTTGAGCATGAAATTCAAAAAATTAGAATCTCTGTGCCCCTCACCGAATTGATTAAACAAGAAGAGTTCAAAAAACGCTTCTCTGAGCTATTACAGTCTAAAGCCTCATGCTTTCCCACAGACTCCATCAATTTGCAAGATGAAAGGCCTGCAGTTATTCTAGGTCCTATGGTAGAAGACAGGAATGATTCATCCCCTCCCTTCTACACATCCTTGAATATACATGACAAGGTGTTGCACAACTGTTTGATGGATTCAGAGGCTTCCCACAACCTCATGCCCAAAATTTTCATGGAAGAATTAGGACTAGAAGTCACCAGACCCTATCATGACCTCTATTCCTTTGACTCTAGGAAAGTCCAATGTCTAGGAGTCATCAAAGATTTGGTCATGACCTTGTTTCAATTGCCCATGAAAAGTGTGGTCATGGATGTTGTAGTGGCTGATGTCCCCCCCAAGTTTGGTATGTTGTTATCAAGATCTTGGATAAAAAGACTGGGGGGAACTCTGCAGATGGACCTAACATATGCTACTATTCCAGTATTTGGAGGGGAACATAGAAGATTATACAGAGAAGCCCAGCTGGCCTATATATTCAGTGATGAAGCCAATCCTACCAACCATCCCATTTTTGCCCTGGACACTGATTTAGGTTCCAGTTTACTACAACTCACTAATGCTCCCGAGCTTCCTCTAAAACTCAGAAAGCAACCCACCACTTCTCATGAATTTCCTCCCTCCATCACCCCCGTCTGGAAAATGTTTTTCGATGGAGCCTTTTCCAGGGAAGGCGCTGGTGCTGGAGTATTTTTTGTGTCACCCGCTAAGGAAACCATATCTCTGTCATACAAGCTAGAATTTGAAGCTACCAACAATGTGGCAGAATATGAAGCTCTTATTCTAGGATTAAGAGTTGCAAAGGAAATGAGAATTCAGGAGGTAGCAGTGTTCGGAGATGCAGAATTGGTAGTCCAGCAGATCAGAAACACTTATCAGGCTAAGCATCCTCGACTTAGGAGTTACAGAAATGAGGTATGGGAACTAATTGACAGTTTCTTCTTAGCATTTAACATTTCTTTCATCCCAAGAGAGAAGAATACAATGGCAGATTCCTTGGCTACATCAACAAACAATTTCAAAGTGCCCTTGCCACCCAAATTTAGATACGATGTGGAAGTAAAATGCAGACCCTCCATACCTGACAATGTCAAACATTGGAAGGTGTTTGAGGATGATCTTGAGATCAGAATATTCTTAGAGACTGTCGAAGAATTTTCAGAGATGTATATTGAGCAAGACTCTGTCTCTGAATAAAAGCTTGATGGGGGTAATTTTCTGAATAAGATTGCAGAGCGTAACATTGTGCAACTGCCCAACAATCATATTCCAAGGGGGCTAGCTCCTTTGGAAAGGATTTTTGATAGAAATGATGTGGCATTAAAAGGGGAAATCTCAGAGGATGACGCTGATACAACTCAGTGCAACACTGGCACTGAGAATGAACCCAAGTTTGTCAAATTGTCCAGAAGTCTGACAAAGGAGCAGAGGGCCGAATACGCTGAACTATTGAGGGAATTTGCTGATGTTTTTGCCTGGACCTATGAAGATCTCAAAATATATGACACTTCTGTCATTGAGCATAAAATCCCGTTGAAAAGGGAGGCAAAGCCATTTAGGCAGAAGCTAAGACAAATCAATCCTATGCTGCTGCCTATCATGGAGAGGGAAGTGAAGAAGCTGCTATAGGCCCAGATTATCGTGCCATTGAGATATTCAGAGTGGGTGGTCAACTTGGTCCCAGTAAGGAAGAAGAATGGAGAAATCAGACTCTGTGTAGATTTTAGAAACCTGAACAGGAGCTCACAAAAGGACAATTACCCCTTACCAAAAATGGAACATATATTGCAGAGGGTAATAGGAGCGTCCAGGATTTCCATGATCGATGACTTCTCTGGCTACAATAAAATCTCTGTTCTTCCTGAGGACAGGGAAAAGACGACATTTACCACTCCATGGGGCACCTTCATGTATGCTAAAATGCCTTTTGGATTGATGAATGTAGGGGCAACGTTTCAACATGCCATGGACATAGCTTTCATTGGGAAAAGGAAAAGTTTGTGGTCATCTATCTGGATGACATAACCGTCTTTTCGAAATCTGATAAAGAACACTGTTGTCACCTCAGGAAGGTTTTCCTGAAATGCAGGAGTTTTGGCATTTCATTGAATCGCAAGAAATCTCTGTTCGCCGTGAAGGAGGGAAAATTACTGGGCCACATAGTATCAGTGGAAGGAGTCAAGATCGATCCTAGCAGAGTTGAAGCAATACAGGCCTTATCAATCCCAAGATCCATGAAGGAGGTCCAATCTTTCCTTGGTAAGATTAATTTTCTAAGGAGATTTGTTTCTAACTTTGTTGAAGGGGTGAGACTTATAACAACCATGTTGAGGAAAGGAAATGAAATGAGGTGGACTTCTGAATCACTAAGTTCCTTTGAGAAGATAAAGAAGGCCTTGACTGAAACTCCTGTGCTTATCAGTCTCGATTACTCAAAGGATTTCCTTATTTTCTCCTTTGCCTCACCTGACACAGTGGTTGCTGTTTTATTACAGACAAACGAGGCCGGGCTAGAGAAGCCTATTGCCTATTTTAGCAGAGCTCTAAGGGATGCCGAAGTCAGGTACGACATTATGGAGAAGCATGCCTATGCCCTGGTAAAGGCTCTCAAAGCTTTTAGAACCTATGTCCTGCAGTAAAAAATCATCACCTATGTCCCCTCGGCCGATGTTAAAGACATTCTTATTCAGCCTGACATAGACGGAAGGAGGAGTAAGTGGATGGCCAAGATCCTTGAGTTTGACTTAGAAATAAGGCCTACCAAATTAATTAAAGGTCAAGGTTTAGCTAAGTTGTTGGCTGAAGCAAACTGCAAAGCTTTAGGGGTAGATTTCATCAATGGATGCTTAGAAAATCAGCAGGATTAGCTGTCTGATATAGACCCTCAAGCAGAACCCCCATTGGCTCGATGTCCCTGGTATAAGGATGTCATATATTTTCTGCAGGAGTTGCGGCCTCCAGATGGCCTGCAAAGAAACGAGACAAGAGCTCTGAAGCTCAAAGCAATCAGATACTGTCTTGTCGATCAAGTTTTATATTGGAAAGATCCCCTGGGGGTGATTTTGAAATGTATGAATCCACATGAGGCTGATAGGATCATGGTTGAATTTCACGATAGCCAATGTGGAGGGCATCATTTCTGGAAAGCCACAACCTACAAAATCCTCAGGGCTGGATACTACTGGCCCACCGTATTCACTGACGTCTACAGGAAGGTCAGAGCCTGTATCAATTGTCAAAGATTTGCAGGAAAACAACAGCTCAAGTCTTTGCCTTTAAAGCCTGTGGTTGTTTCAGGACCTTTCCAGCAATGGGGCCTAGATTTTATTGGAGAAATTCACCCTGCTTCCAGTGGGAAGCACAGATGGATCCTGACTGCTACAGATTTCTTCACTAAATGGATTGAAGCAATCCCCACCAGGAGTGTTTCCCACAAGGTAATCATTGGATTCCTGGAAGACCTCATCACAAGATTCGGCTGCCCAAGAAATATTGTTACTTATAATGCAACCTCTTTTAGGGTTGAGCCATTAGCCAAGTTCTGTGAGCAATTTAGGATCAAACTCATTCATTCCACCTCATACTATCCCCAGGGAAATGGTCTAGCAGAGTCCTCCAACAAAAGCCTGATAAGGATCATCAAAAAACTATTGGAGGACAAAAAAAAGGCCTGGCATTCAAAGTTGAAATTTTCTCTATGGACCGATCGAGTGACCACGAAGAGATCTATAGGCATCTCCCCATTCCAATTAGTCTATGGAGCAGAGGTTGTTTTCCCTTCTTAGTTAGCCATTCCTGTAGCAAAATTCCTTCAGGATCATCAAGAAGATCCTAATGATATGATCAGGAGAATTCATCAACTGGTGGAGGTCCAACAGGCCAGAGAGCAGGTAATGAGCAGAATTCAGGACCATCAGCAGAGGATCAAGCAGGTTTTTGATAAGAAGGCCAAGAAAGAGGATTTCCAGATTGGAGACCTGGTACTGAAATGGGATGCTCCTAAGCAGGATAAGGGCAAGCACGACAAATTTGAGGCCCTGTGGATCGGGCCTTTTAGGATCTTCGAAGTATTTTCAAATAATACCTACAGGTTGCGAGATTTGAAAGATCAAGAAGTTTTCAATGGCCTTGTGAATGGGCAATTCTGGAAAAGATTTTTCTCTTGAGCCGTACATGGCTCTTCTGCGATTGTAAATATTGTTTTTCTTTTTTGTCTTTAATCTTCAAATAATGACTCCATAGCCCAACAACAAGGCACTGAAGCTGCAAAATGAGTCCTTAGAGCATCACAGGGATGACTCTATCCCCCATGGAGCCTAATGTTAACAACAATTTTTGTCTTGGGCACAAGAGTACCCAGGTCTGCAGGTTGCACGAGGAGCACCCAAGCACAACACGGAAAAATCTCATTTCAGGATACAAGTCAAGCGAGCAAGCCAATTTTTGTTGTCGGCGATCGAGATCCATCTATAGAGCAGAATTGATGGTCATCGGGATTTTGGGGCTACCAAGTTGCCCGAGATATAGCACAAGAGATAGCACCTATATTTCAAGACAAAGTCTGGGCCGTCCGATCCAGTTGGGGAAAGTGGCAACCAATCGGTATTACGGGGATCAACATTTTGGGAGACAGGGGATCTCCCATCCACTATAGCTGAAATTGTCGAAATGCGAAATGCCAAAGGCACCTTTGAAGATGAGCCCACAGTGTTAGCGCCAGGTCACGTCAAGCGAGCTTGGGAATGGAAGTAGCCACCCTTTTTAATGACAAAGCCATCTCGGTCATTCATCTGAAGGGCACACGACACACATCCGTGCTTTTGCAGTTTGGTCAATCAGGAATTCGAGGAAGAAGCACATTGCGAACCCCGGTAAAAGAAATTCCGAAAGGATCGGGACCATTCATCAGAAGGACGCGTGGCACAAGATCTAGTCACGTCGGCATTTGGGTATTCAAGAGTTCAAAAGGTGAGGGGTTTCTCGTCAATTCACATCTCGAAACCCCGAACCCCGAAACGGCGAAAGCGCCCAGAGGATAAAGCACAGGGTCACAGCCCGTGGTCACTTGGGGAAATAGAAAAAGTTGCACAAAGGGGGCCAAAGGTGTCGATTTGAGCTTCAGAAGGGGGGCATCATGTTCTCCAGGTGCCGGTTCAACTTGATCTCGATCCTGATACCTGCTTGGAATGAATGAAGAAGAGAGGGGGTGGTTGAAACCTCGCCTCACTCATTAATTGCAAGGTATGGAGGTCCCGACAGAAAGTCCATCCGCGGTAGTCCTCTGTATTGGTTTTTTCCACAGAAGCCATGCCGAGTCCTCGACTCACCAAGGAAGTTTGCGCACGCTAATTCAACATTTAAGAGTTCAACTACCCCTTAGCATGAGCCATGCAGAGTTAAGATGGCGTATGACGGAGGAGTACAAGCCATATTTGATTGAAGAGACGCCCCATCCTGAAAGTCTAAGATGCCTTTGTTGGGCAACTGTTTTGGAGTATATGTACTTAGTTTTGATATTTTTTTTGAAGCATCGATGGTTGAGCAAGGCTCCTGATTGTAAAAGCTTTAACGAAGCACGGGTTTTTTTGGTTATGTATTAACCTCTGAGACTTCTTGCCTTATGAATGTCAGCTTCTTTCCATGTCTTTGTTCATACTGTATTAGAACAGCTTGGAATTGGAGGATCCAGTCGAGTTGTAGCTGTTATAGGATGATGTAGGTTGGATCACTGTAACAGCTGCATTGTCTCTAATTGGTCTTGTGATTTTCTCAACGCTGAATGACTTGGAATTGGAGGATCCAATCAAGTCACCCCCTCAGTTACCCGAAACTCTGAACCAAGAGTATCTTGCATTTAGAGTTTTTCTTCTGCAAACTGCTGAAAGGCCTGTTGCTCGAGGTATTTTTGCTCACTCCTCTCACCAAGTATTCCACCTACCCATTTTACAATCAACCCACTGACTGAAGTTAGATCAAGACCTCCTTTGTTCTTTACATACCAGACCTGGTCCCTGAGCTAGAGTGATTCCATCCCGGGTCTCTAACCATTTGATCACCCATTAAACTTATCGTGACATTAAACTGATGGGCGTTGGGCTCTGCTCTTGTCGCAATCCAGGAGTGACTTCTGATGCTAACACAACTTGTGTTAGAAGTGGGCTTCAAACTTTGTTCAAAAATATGATGAGGTATATTTCCCTTTTCACAAACAATTAAAATAAACTTGAGCGGTAACAAGGGTATGGAGAAGCAAAATATATTTATTTTTTAATTGAGTTGGGATGGGATTGAAGAGTTTGCATTCACAACAGTTTGTAACAAGGATCTTTGAGACGATACTTTTGACACGATTTACAATGTGTTTCGCATGTGGGTTTGATTTATTGTGTCAAACCTTTAATCAAGGTATGATTTCATTAATTTTGCATTTCGAGGTTTTTGATGAAGTATATGGGCCCATATTATAGTATATAATCTATATGATCCTTCCAATACAAATGTAATCTTTAATGGAGTTTATGTTCATGGTCTATTGGGATCTTTTCCACTACTTATTTTTAAGGATTCTTCTATGGATGATTCTTTGCCTATTATAGTGGATTTTTCTCTATTACAATTTGATGTGCATCCTTTTATTGGTGTATATTCTACAGAGACCCCTACTCTAATATTGGACCTTATGGATGTTGCTTATCGTGCACATGTGGTGGTGCATTTTACCTATTGGGCCTTCCGGTTCCAAGATGTGACGATCTCATTATTGACCACACCACGTTTAGAAACATTGTTTATGTTCCAAAAGTTGGTGTTTTCCTAGTGGATGCTTTGTTTTATTGTGATATAATCCCCACCTCTCAATTATTGGAGATGGTTCATAGTGACATTTTCCAACGTGTGACCACTTGTTCTTATTGGGGAGTTAAATGATTTATCATATTTTTTGATGCAATATATATTCACAAGTCTGCAGGATTCGTCCCACTATTTTCTATAGATGACTCTCAACATAATTCAATGGATCTCTTCCTTCCACACTATGAGTAGGTATTTATTGGATGTACCCTTCTTCATTGCTTCAACATTGAGGATAGCTTAAGTCGCTCTTTGTACATGCAATGGATCAACTTGTTATAATGGATATCTCTTTATGATGTTCACTTACTTGGGATTCTCTACACTTGGCCACGTTAAGAAATCCAGTGCACTAAGATTGTCTTCACTTTATTTCTACTGGAAGCCACCTTCACCAAATTATGGAACTATGTTGGTGTTGGTGATATGGAGTTCAAAGGGGGGTGATGTGTCCCTTGTATTGTGTTGTCTTAGTCAAATTTTATATGTAGGCTCAAAAATTCTC
>JASDQU011102675.1:7696-30468 GCA_032191745.1 Picea mariana
TCTAATGATGTAATAGAGGTTAGGATATGCCTCACTCTTCTCAAACTCCATTTGAAGCAAATAAGCGTCAATACGTGAATACCAAGCTCTTGGAGCTTCCTTCAGACCATACAGTGCCTTTCTCAGAAGGCACACATGAGAATCTCTCTCCATCACCTCAAACCCCTACGGCTGCTCAATGTACACCTCCTCCTCAATAAAGCCATTCAAAAATGCGATCTTTACATCCATCTGATGTATCCTCCAACCCATCTCTGTTGCTATGGCAATAATGCTTCGAATGGACATGTATCTCGCAACTGGTGCGAATGTCTCATCATAGTCAACTCCCTCTACCTGAGAGAATCCTTGCGCCACAAAACGGGCCTTATGTTTCTCTATACTTCCATTTGCAACATACTTGATCTTATACAACCATCTGGAAGTCACAACTAACTTCCCCATTGGCCTCGGCACCACCTCCCATACATCATTGTGCATAATGGAGTCATACTCCTCCAGCATGGCATCTCGCCAAACTTGTTGGTCAACTGCCTACGCAATTGTCTTGGGCTCTGAATCTGTGATGCTCGTCACCATCACCAAGTAGGACCCTAGCCTATCTGGTGCTCTGCTCTCTCTGAACAACCCTTTGGGCTCTCCAACATTCTCCTTGGCTTCCTTCAGGGTCTCCTGAAACCATCTCGATTTCCACTTCACTGGAGTAACCAAAGGAGAAGTAATATCTCTGCACCCACGAGTCTCTACCTTAGATCTCATGCCAACACTTTGAGATCCTAAAGCCTCTGCTCCCTCTGCCTGAACCCTCTACAACTGTAAACCTGAAGCTGTGAAAGGTGACCCTGTCACCCCCGAAACTGGTGTACTCAACACCTGAGGTTGTGCTCCCTCTGAAACGTCAATCTGAGTCTCCAAAACCTCCTCAATACTGTCTCTCGACTCGAGAGACCTCCTGAAAGCTCTACCCTCCTCAAACCTAACATCTCTGCTGACCACCACTCTCCACTGTGATGGAATGTAGATCCAATAGGCCTTCGAGACCTTTGAGTACCCAACTAGAATCTCGTGCTGGGCTGTGGGGTCTAGCTTTGTCCTCTTCTTTGAGGAGACATGAGAGTATGTCAAGCATCCAAAAATCCTGATGTGCTCAAGATCAGGCCCCTACCAGTGAAGGCCTCCTCAGGAGTCTTCTTCCCCAAAATCCTGTGGGGACTCTTGTTCTGCACATAAACTACAGCAACACTCACCTCAGCCCATAAGTATAAAGGAAAAGTCTGATCATGCAGCATAGATCTCGTTGCACCTGTAATGGCCCTATTCTTCCTCTCGACAAACCCGTCCTGTTGAGTGTTGTAAGACACGGTCATATGTCTTCTGATCCCTTCCTGGGAACAAAAGTCTACAAACTCTATGGAGGCATACTCACCTTCATTGTCTGACCGCAAGACCTTGATCTTCTTTCCTATCTGGTTCTCCACAAGAGCTTTGAACCTCTTGAAGACCTCACTCTTGGCCTTCAGGAAATAAATCCAGGTCTTCCTCGAGTGGTCATCTATGAATGTGAGATAGTACTCACAACCACTCAAGGATGTACGAGACATAGGCCCACACACATATGTGTGCATTAAATCCAGTATCCCAGTTGACCTGTTGTCACTGCTAGGGAAAACAACCTTGGTAAACTTACCAAGCGCACAACCTCTGCACACATCTTGATACTCTAAGATGAACTGTGGCACTCCTCTCACAACCTCTCTCAACCCTCCAAGAGCTAGTTTATGGTGTTGACCAGAATCCAGATACATCAAAGAACCTATCAACTGCCTGTATCTTGTAGCATCCACCGACTGGGAATCTGAAGCGCTAAGCTTCTTCCAGTTGGTGACAATAGGTGTAGACATGGACTTGCAGTCCTCCATCTAAAACCTGCACAAGGTGTCTGCAACATATTTCCCCTGCCCCAGAAAGATATGACCCTCCTCCTACCAAACCTACATGCCCATGAAATAATGCATCAAACCAATGCCCGTCATCTCAAACTCCGATGCAAGTCCCAGCTTGCACTCAGCTATGAGAAGCTCTGCTCCCATGATGAACAATTCATCCACAAACAAAATGAGAATAAGCATGTCCTCGCCTCTAATGATGTAATAGAGGTTAGGATCTGCCTTACTCTTCTCAAACTCCATTTGAAGCATATAAGCGTCAATACTTGAATACCAAGCTCTTGGAGCTTGCTTCAGACCATACAGTGCCTTTCTTGGAAGGCACACGTGAGAATCTCTCTCCATCACCTCAAACCCCTGCGGTTGTTCAATGTACACCTCCTCCTCAATAAAGCCATTCAAAAATGTGATCTTTACATCCATCTGATGTAGCCTCCAACCTATCTCTGTTGCTATGGCAATAATGCTTCGAATGGACATGTATCCCGCAACTGGTGTGAATGTCTCATCATAGTCAACTCCCTCTACCTGAGAGAATCCTCGCGCCACAAAACGGGCCTTATGTTTCTCTATACTTCCATCTGCAGCATACTTGATCTTATACAACCATCTGGAAGTCACAACTGACTTCCCCATTGGCCATGGCACCACCTCCCATACATCATTGTGCATAATGGAGTCATACTCCTCCAGCATGGCATCTCACCAAACCTGTTGGTCAACTGCCTACGCAAATTTCTCAGGCTCTAAATCTGTGATGCTTGTCACCATCACCAAGCAGGACCCAAGCCTATCTGGTGCTCTGCTCTCTCTGAACAACCCTCTAGGCTCTCCAACATTCTCCTTGGCTTCCTTCAGAGTCTCCTGAAACCATCTCGGTTTCCTCTTCACTGGAGTAACCAAAGGAGAAGTAATATCTCTACACCCACGAGTCTCTACCTCAGATCTCATGCCAACACTCTGAGATCCTGAAGCCTCTGCTCCCTCTGCCTGAACCCTCTGCAACTATAAACCTGAAGCTGTGAAAGGTGACCATGTCACCCCCGAAACTGGTGTACTCGACACCTGAGGTTGTGCTCCCTCTGAAACATCAATCTGAGTCTCCAAAACCTCCTCAATACTGTCTCTCGACTCGAGAGACCTCCTGAAAGCTCTACCCTCCTCAAACCTAACATCTCTGCTCACCAGCACTCTCCACTGTAATGGAATGTAGATCTGATAGGCCTTCGAGACCTTTGAGTACCCAACTAGAATCCCCTCCTGGGCAGTGGGGTCTAGCTTTGTCCTCTTCTCTGAGGGGACATGAGAGTATGTCAAGCATCCAAAAATCCTGATGTGCTCAAGATCAGGCCCCAACCAGTGAAGGCCTCCTCAAGAGTCTTCTTCCCCTAAATCCTGTGGGGACTCTTGTTTTGCAGATAAACTACAGCAACACTCACCTCAGCCCATAAGTATAAAGGAAAAGTCTAATCATGCAACATAGATCTCGTTGCACCTGTAATGGCCCTATTCTTCCTCTCGACAAGCCCGTCCTGTTGGGGGTTGTAAGACATGATCATATGTCTTCTGATCCCTTCTTGGGAACAAAAGTCTACAAACTCTATGGAGGCATACTCACCTCCATTGTCTGACCGCAAGACCTTGATCTTCTTTCCTATCTGGTTCTCCACAAGAGATTTGAACTCTTGGAACCTCTTGAAGACCTCACTCTTGGCCTTCAGGAAATAAATCCAGGTCTTCCTCGAGTGGTCATCTATGAATGTGAGATAGTACTCACAACCACTCAAGGATGTACGAGACATAGGCCTACACACATATGTGTGTATTAAATCCAGTATCCCAGTTGACCTGTTGTCACTGCTGAGGAAAACAACCTTGGTAAACTTACCAAGCGCACACCCTCTGCACACATCTTGATGCTCTAAGTTGAACTGTGGCACTCCTCTCACAACCTCTCTCATCCCTCCAAGAGCCAGTTTATGGTGTTGACCAGAATCCAGATACATCAAAGAACCTATCCACTGCCTGGATCTTGTAGCATCCACCAACTGGGAATCTGAAGCGCTAAGCTTCTTCCAGTTGGTGACAATAGGTGTAGACATGGACCTGCAGTCCTCCATCTGAAACCTGCTCAAGATGTTTGCAACATATTTCCCCTGCCCCAGACAGATATGACCCTCCTCCTGCCAAACCTCCATGCCCATGAAATAATGCATCAAACCGATGCTCGTCATCTCAAACTCCAATGCAAGTCCCAGCTTGCACTCAGCTATGAGAAGCTCTGCTCCCATGATGAACAATTCATCCACATACAAAATGAGAATAAGCATGTCCTCGCCTCTAATGATGTAATAGAGGTTAGGATCTGCCTCACTCTTCTCAAACTCCATTTGAAGCAAATAAGCGTCAATACGTGAATACCAAGCTCTTGGAGCTTGCTTCAGACCATACAGTGCCTTTCTCAGAAGGCACACATGAGAATCTCTCTCCATCACCTCAAACCCCTGCGGCTGCTCAATGTACACCTCCTCCTCAATAAAGCCATTCAAAAATGCGATCTTTACATCCATCTGATGTATTCTCCAACCCATCTCTGTTGCTATGGCAATAATGCTTCGAATGGACGTGTATCTCGCAACTGGTGCGAATGTCTCATCATAGTCAACTCCCTCTACCTGAGAAAATCCTCACGCCACAAAACAGGACTTATGTTTCTCTATACTTCCATTTGCAGCATACTTGATCTTATACAACCATCTGGAAGTCACAATTGACTTCCCCATTGGCCTCGGCACCACCTCCCATACATCATTGCGCGGAGTCATACTCCTCCAACATGGCATCTTGGCAACCTGTTGGTCAACTGCCTGCGCAAATGTCTCGGGCTCTGAATCTGTGATGCTCGTCACCATCACCAAGTAGGACCCAAACCTATCTGGTGCACTGCTCTCTCTGAACAACCCTCTGGGCTCTCCAACATTCTCCTTGGCTTCCTTCAAGGTCTCTTGAAACCATCTCGGTTTCCTCTTCACTGGAGTAACCAAAGGAGAAGTAATATCTCTGCACCTGCGAGTCTCTACCTCAGATCTCATGCCAACACTCTGAGATCCTAAAGCCTCTGCTCCCTCTGCCTGAACCCTCTGCAACTGTAAACTTGAAGCTTTGAAAGGTGACCCTGTCACTCCCAAAACTGGTGTACTCAACACCTGAGGTTGTGCTCCCTCTGAAACATCAATCTGATTCTCCAGAACCTCCTCAATACTGTCTCTCGACTTGAGAGACCTCCTCAAAGCTCTACCCTCCTCAAACCTAACATCTTTGCTCACGACCACTCTCCACTGTGATGGAATGTAGATCTGATAGGCCTTCGAGACCTTTGAGTACCCAACTAGAATCCCCTCCTGGGTTGTGGGGTCTAGCTTTGTCCTCTTCTCTGAAGGGACATGAGAGTATGTCAAGCATCCAAAAATCCTGATGTGCTCAAGATCAGGCCCCTACCAGTGAAGGCCTCCTCAAGAGTCTTCTTCCCCAAAATCCTGTGGGGACTCTTGTTTTGCAGATAAACTACAACAGCACTCACCTCAGCCCATAAGTATAAAGGAAAAGTCTGATCATGCGGCATAGATCTCGTTGCACCTGTAATGGCCCTATTCTTCCTCTTGACAACCCCGTCCTGTTGGGGGTTGTAAGACACGGTCATATGTCTTCTAATCCCTTCCTGGGAACAAAAGTCTACAAACTCTATGGAGGCATACTCACCTCCATTGTCTGACCGCAAGACCTTGATCTTCTTTCCTATCTGGTTCTCCACAAGAGCTTTGAACTCTTGGAACCTCTTGAAGACCTCACTCTTGGCCTTCAGGAAATAAATCCAGGTCTTCCTCGAGTGGTCATCTATGAATGTGAGATAGTACTCACAACCACTCAAGGACGTACGAGACATAGGCCCACACACATGTGTATTAAATCCAGTATCCCAGTTGACCTGTTGTCACTGCTGGGGAAAACAACCTTGGTAAACTTACCAAGCGCACACCCTCTGCACACATCCTGATGCTCTAAGATGAACTGTGGCACTCCTCTCACAACCTCTCTCAGCCCTCCAAGAGCCCCATGATGAAGGTGAGCCATCCTTCGATGCCACAACTCTCACAACTGACTGTTGTTGTCGTTGCTCGCTGCCAAAACATGCAGGGGTTGAAAAAGCAATCTGTATAGTTTACCATCCCTCACTCCAATCACCTGCCCTGAGGTGAGACGGGACCCCTTAGGGTGTATGAGGAAATATGTCCCTCTGAAGGACACCTCAAGACCCCTATCCTGGAGGGTGGAAACTGATATCAAATTCTTCTTCATCCTAGGGACGTACAACACATCCATGATCGAAATGGGTGGCATACTCTCCCTCTGAAAAGTAACTGTGCCACGGCCAGCAACTCTAACGATGGTGTCATCACCAAGATCAATCTCCATCTTGACCTCTAGTTCTCTGAGGTTAGTGGAGTGCTCTCTAACATCAGTCATGTGGTTCGAAGCCCCGCTGTCTATATACCAAATGCTAGGTGTCGTCTCAATTGAAGTGCAACAAATAGGAAAGGCACACTCCCTCTTAAACTGTGCCTGAAACTCCTCCTCGTCTGCTGTAGTTGGTGTACCACCCGACTTCTTTCTCTTGGGACATTGACCAGCATAGTGCCCCATCTTCTTACAAGCAAAGCATTTCACTTTGCTCATATCTCTCTTCTACCCACTGCCACTCTCCTGTGACTTGGCCCCTCCCTCGGGACCTTGTTTAGTACCCTTGCCGACCTTCTTCTTGCCCTTTGACCAAAGAGCAATATCCTCATCACCCTCAGCAATACGTTGTTATCCTGAAGATCCAGAGTTGCATCTCAACTCCTCCTGTATGAAGTCGTCCTAGAGTCTCTCCCAACTGGGCATGACCTCCTTGGCCACAATGCCTCGCACAAATGAACCCCAAGGTTTGGAGAAGTCGTTTAAGGCTGTCATCACCAAAAAGTCTGGATCCACAATCTCTTCGACTGCTGCCAACTCATCTCGAGTTTGTGTAAATCTCCCAAGATATGATATCACCGACTCTGACTTGAGCATCTGAATGCCACTGAGCTTCTCCTGCAGAACCATCTTCCAGTTATGATTTGGACTCTGGTAAAGCTTGCACAATGAGGCCCACATCTCAGAGGCATAGTCCTTCCCAGTCAAATGGGGTATGACATGGTATCTCACCGCATCACAGATAGTCCTCTTTGCCTTGTTGTTCCTCTTCCTGAACTCTGCTACCAACAAGGGAGCAGTGACAGGAGGAACAACAACGGGAGCCTGAACTATATCCCATAGTTTAAGATCCTCCAAGACAAAGATAAGCCTGGTCTTCCAAGGGGACCAATTGCTTGCTCCGACTAGCTTATCCTCTACCCTCATCTGAGACACCGACATGGCTGTCCACTGAAACTCAAACTGATGCTAAAATGCAAAAGAAATCAGCCTCAACACTTGACACACAAGCGTGAAATAAGGCTGTCCAAAACTGTCCAAACAAAAATCTGCCAACTGTATGCTAGTAAATCAGCCAACTCTTAGCCACCAACATGTAGATTTTTGAGGGACTAGAAGGCTGCCCAACAGGTTTGTCTTTGACCTCTTGTTGGGCTTTAAGTTCAAGAAACCAAATCTGTCATTGCTGCTGTTTTAGGACAGCAAACAGGTCTGTTTATTTCTGCAGAGAAAACTGCTTTCAAACTGATGGTTATATGCTATTTTAAGGTGCCCTTGCAAGTGTTTTAGTCACTGAATGTTAGCACATGCAAACCTCAAAACATATAGCATTCCTCTAGGATCTTTACAAGCTCCTACTGCTACTTTAAACACTAAGCATACATGAAATTTGAACACGAGTATTTTTGGTCAACATGACCCTGTATAAAAACCCCCCGGGGAAAACCAGTTTAGAATGAAAGTATATATATGTGATGTCTCAAGCATGGAATACAAAAAGTAAACAAATACAATGGAACCTGTACAAGTAGCAAGCTCCTCTCAAGCTTTGCTAGAAGGTTCCAAGAAGAATGAGCCCAAGCAAGTGCTCCCCCCTTCCTTTGTTGCCTCTTCCACTGAATTGATGGGCCCATGATCATCCCTTGGTTGTTTGAGAAACGCTTGCATGCAAATCTTTGTTTGAATGTTGTCCCAAACCTCCACCAATCAGATCTGCAAAATCTCAAGAACTACTAGTGCATGCTAAGCTTCCGCCCTCCTCCAAGAGTGCGCCCTCCACCAAGCAAGAACCCACACCACAAAATAATCAAGCCCTAAGCTCCCTTGCGCTCTCCATGAAAGATGGCACCCAAGCTCTCCTCTCCCAATGCTTCCATTCTCTTCTCAATGCTCCTCTCCAAACTCTCCAAGTGAACAAATGAGAAAAATGAGCCTCTTTTTGCCCTATGCGCCCCTCTTAAGCAATCATAAGGAAACCTAAAAGATGAATGGCTAGGATCACTCCAAGCCATCTCTAATCCATGGTTGAGATCTCTCCAAAAGAATCTTGACTCAAAACCCACTTTGGGTTAAGTTTCCTTAGTTCACTTCATGTCCCCCAATTCACCCACAAAGTGAATTAATAGTCACTTTTGCCTCAAGTGACAAATTTCACCCTTTTGACTTAAGAAAATGTCAAAGTGAAATTAGACATAAAGTATAAGGCACATAGGGTCAAACATTTCCAACCCACAACCACAAGGGGACCACTTCCCAAGGTACACCAAAACTCAACACTAAATTCCTGGCAGACTCCTAAAAGCTAAACCACACCCACACCACACAACCACCACTAATGCTCTTAGACTAGAGAATCAAATGCCCACCATTTTGGTCTATGGGCCATCCACCTTGGCCACTTAGCCAAAAAAAACCAGCAAACTGACCTTATTAGCAGGAACAGTCGAAGTTGTAGCACCTGTATTGTGGAAAAAAATTTGAGGGGGTGTCCAATGAGGGAATTCTTTGATGAGGCAATCTTGCGCCTAACATGCAAAGCAAGCATTGGGTAAATTTAGATAATGAACCTTCTGTTGTCGAACCTTGTCCAACATCATGACAAAGATAAACAGAGGTAGCTTATTTTTTAGATCAACTTCTACACAAACCATTGGCCTAGCTCAAAATGAATTGCACCTTCCATCTAAAATCAACACCTTTCCAAATCGATTGGAAAATAGATCCATGAAAGGTTGTAAATCAGCTAAAATACAGGGAAGCTCCAACCACAAAGGATACCACGTCTACCCCCGATCCTCTGGATTAAAATCTACCCTCCACGACCGAACATAAGCCAAAGAACCCACGATATTCCAAGTCCTATACTGCAAAACTTGCTTCGCTATAGCTTCAGTATTGAACAAAGGATATTGTGTCTACCCCCGATCCTCTAGATTAAAATCTACCCTCCACGACCGAACATTAGCCAAAGAACCCACGATATTCCAAGTCTTGTACTGCAAAACTTACTTCGCTATAGCTTTAGTATTGAACAAAAGGGAAATATATTTGAATTCCAATCCCAATAGGAATTCAAAGATACTCTTTTGCTTCCCAGTTCAACATGCACCACTTATTAAATGCAACTTCAATCAGCGATTCGGCATACCATGCAAGAAGTAAAGAATCACCTCACGACCCTTAAGGTTTTGTCTCCCTTCATAATACTCCTTATTACTAGCCAAAAGAAAATTAAAATACCGTTCACCTAAAGACTTCAAGCTACGCTAGGGATTGGTACACCACCCTTGTCAACTGCTAGCATTTGAGAAGAAGAGGCCTTTTTAGAAGGCACAAAATTATTCTCTTTCACTAAAACCCCATTAATTCACACTTTTTGTGCACTAACCTCAGTGTACTCCACCCCACCCACATTCTCTACGACGATAAATGCTTCCTTTGAAACGATTGCTAGTTCCTTCGAAATACCCTCAACCTGCATATCCTAAGTCGCCTCAAACCATCTGGGTTTCGGCATCCGCAGACAAATTGACAACCAAATCGTTCTATGCAACTAGCGAATCCGACAATTTGCTTGAAGACAATGGAGGCCATTCTTCTTGCGAGTTAAGTTTTGGGTCTGTGACCCCTTCAAACTTTGCAATGAACAAAGACACAACATTTTGACCAGAACCAATCAAATCCCCATAATTTAGAAGAAAATACTCCAAAGGAGAACGTTCTCGAGAATGTGTCCTACTTGCGTACACACAAACTTCTTCTTCAATGGCTCGAACTAGAGATCTCCCTCTAGCTCATGAATTAGAGCAACAATGGCTAACATCCATGCCCACGAATGACCATACGTTCAATAGTCGTGGGTCCCCTAGTTCAATCCATGTGAGGCTCTTTCCCCATGCAGCTTTGTACAACGATAGGACCCTGTGCCCTTGGCAGCTCTAAACCCATGCGACTCAATCCTCATGTGGCTATTGTCTCCTTGTGCACCTTTCTCTACTTATCTTTGCACATCTCTATATTACTGATTCGGAAGTGAAGAATTTTAAACACCAATAAATTAGATGCACATTGAACACCACATCCAATCTAGCAATTATCCTTTTGGAACTCCACTTCTCCCCAAAAATGATGCCGTATGTTCAGCGCTTGCACTAGTTTCTTCCAATGTACAACGCCCTCTCTTGAATCAGACAAAGACCTTTCGAGTCTCAATTCTCCGTAGGCATTGTCCTTAAATGAGGACACCTATAGCCCATCTTGACAACAATGGACACAATAGCTCCATAGCCTTTGCAATCTTTAGATTCTCCATTGAGAATTCAAGAACACTGCCATCTACAAAAGCAAGTTGGTTTCAACTTTCATTACCTGCCCTCTTGCACATTCATTTGAAAGCATAATGGATATTTAAAGCAATAATTATGAGGACAAAAAATAAATCTACCCTCTAATTCCACACTAAGACCCACCATACCAACCTTGCAGCCACAGATAGTTCTCAACCAAACACCTTTACTGCATTATAATCTCCCAGAAAGGAGTTTTTGGCTCATCTTTGTTCCCAACAACACCATAGTCAAGCCAGCTACCAAGAAGCTTGTACATGTTTTCAACAGCACTAGTGGCCAATAAGACTACCAATAGTCTGTGCTCCCAGTAACTCCAATGCCAAAACAACTCATCTGTGCCCACAACGACACCTACTCAACGCAGTTACCTTGTGACAGCAATATTCTTCAGTAGGAAGAACATCCAACGCATATCTACTATATTGTGTTGTGGATGGCATGCTTGAAAATGCACAGACAAAAGAAACAGCAGGCTTGCAGAGCAAATCGTTCATTCAATAAAAATGCCAAGAAAAAGAATACTTGCAGAGCAAATCGTTCCTTCAATAAAAAGTTCCCAGGAAAAGCAGACATGCAGAGCTGAATGTCAGTCAGAAGCAACCCAAATAAATTCTCTAGCAGACAGGCCAGAAGTCAATCTGCAGACCCAAAACTTGAGGAGGCTAGAGACTCTTGGTACATCTACAGTCCAGTATGAATCATGATAAAGATGTCACATTTGTCAGCTTCAAAAAAATATAATACTCATAATAATTAATAGTAATAGTGTTTATTTGCCAAATATAGATACAAACATAAAGAAAAATATCTTTGTATAAATGAAAGATAGAGATTTGATATGTACACTTAGTATAAAAACTGATATATAGAGAGAGAAAAAGAGATATCCAGATTTACACATAAATAAAAATATTATAGATATAATATCTACATAAAAGTATTGTTATCTCTCTCTTCATCTGCACCTAGATCCATCTTAAAAGATCAAAAAAATTACACCTCAAGAGATTTGATGCCTCTCGGTGCTTGATAGATCTAGAGTTAAGATGGATCAACACTGGTTTGCAGAACAGAGACGCCTGAAAAACACTCCTACCAGCAGATATCCAGCATATACTTTCACAGCAAAACGTGAAGAAACGGTTTCCAGAAACCCAAACCCACATTTTCAATGGATGTATTTTTTAAGAGATATAACAGTGAATTTGGAGGTATTTTTTATTGAAATGCAAACCCCCTTAAAAATTCAAACGTTCATAATTCCCACAACTGAAAGGTCAAAATTCAATTTCGTTTAAAGCATAAAAATCGTTTGTGAATGTTCAATGCCAAACTCAATTGCGTTTAATGCATAAAAACCACTGGTGAATATTCAGGCACCAAGTCCAAACTTCACAATGAGAAAAAATTCTAGAATGGCAGAATAGGATGACACCCGAATCCATCATCGGCTTTATATAGTTGACTCTTAGTTGGGACCAGTTGAATGCACTGCCCGGATAAAAAAACATTGAAGGTTAAGTTTTCTTTGAATCAACACTATCTTAGGATAAAAAATGACTAGTGTAGTTCTGTCAAGTCACAAGTTGAGGTTCTAATGAAACAGTTGGCAAAGGAAGGTGTAAATGTTGAAGAAGACGACACTAAAACAGTTACACTTAACTTCCTTCACAATCTTCAAAGACTATGATAATTGTCCTTACTGCAAAAGAGAAACGATTGAGTGAAGAGGATATTTAAGAAAATATCCTTTTTGTTAAGAGCAAAGCAGGCAAGAAATCAAGTAAAAAAGTTCAAAATAAAGAGGAAAATCAATATTAAAAAAATAAAAAACAAAAAAGATAAATAAATAAATTGTTATAATTATAGAAAAATAAACACATTACTTAAGATTGTAAAATCAGAGTAATTAATTTTCTGAAAAGGACGATGAAAGAAAAGAAAGACGAAATAAAGAGGAAAATCAAAATTAAAAAAAGCAAAAGCAAAAAATAAATAAATAAATTGTTATAATTATAAAAAACTCAATCACATTACTTAAGATAGTAAAATCAGAGTAATTAATTTTCTAAAAAGGATAATTAAAGAAAAAGAAAGAAAAACAATAAATGAGGATGGACTAAACTAACAATAATTACCTATTTTGCTGTCTAAGAAAATATGGCGGGAAATAAGTCACCGTGTTCTGCAAATTTCAAGGTTCAAGTTCAAAATTCGTCGAACTTGAAACAAATCTGAACAAATTTGTTCAAGTTCGCTGAACTTCAAGTTACATCGAATATATCACCTAAAACTTGATCGGGTTCGCTGAAATTTGTTGCGGTTCGAATTTTTTGAAGGTTAAAAATTTATAATAAAAAATCTAAACGTAAACCCCGGTTCATTCCTTCCTCCAGTTCATTCATACGGCTTCCAAGTACCCTCTCTGGTCCCACCCTCTATCACAGTGGCAGATCCAAAGCCCTCTTGAGTCCCATCCTCTCTCACATACCCCGACCGACGACAACGACTCCTCCCGAGTCACAACTCGCAAACTACAATCACAGTCTGAGGGCTCCAGCAACAACGACAAGCTTTGACGGTGACCACAAACTTTGATGACGGCAGTTAGAATGACAGGCTCAAATTTTTTATTACATTGAATTGATATATTTTTATTATATTTTTTATTATAATAATAATAATAATCCATTTTTAAGGTTACTGCCAAGTCAGACATCAAATTGGTGTATGAGACCCCTTGTTTGTGGGACAAGGGACTCCCTCCGCCCAGCAATTTGACTAGTAAAGTCTACGGAGGTATACATACCCTACCCCTTCTGGATTTGAACTTGTAACCTCTTAAAAGGAAACACATGAATATGTTATATTTTTATTATATATTTTATTGCATTGAATTGAGTTTATTACAGCAATAGCCTCCACCCTTGAACACAGAATTCTATTATATATAATTTTGAATTCTATAGTTTCTCAAACTTAATGTCAAATTTTGTGTTGAACAATTTTTTTTTTAAATCAAAATTGTCAAACTCAAACACGAACTTGAACCAATAACTTAGGGCATAAATTGACAAAATCCTACTTTTACTAAACGTGATGACAACATGAAGAAGCCATATGGAAGTTACAAAACCTCTAGTGAAAAGAGAAGCAAGCAGCAAATAAAAATCTCTTAAATCATCATTAAAGATTTGGTAAACAAACTTTCAAATCATATCCTTAGCAAAATTTTAGACCTTTATTTTTTTAATTAAGGAGGTTTTAAAATAAAGTGTTATTTTGTGTTGGGGTGTTAGAGCATTAATATTTAATAAAGTATTATTAAAAGTGTTAATGTTACACACTCGTAATAAAATATTGCTTAGACAGAAGGTAATTAAATAATTTATCATGGTGTTTTTTAAAAGAAATTAATATATGAGATAGAATTAAATGATAAAAAATTTACATCTTAAGAAATTTGATTCCTCTCAGTGCTTGCTAGATCCGGGTTTAAGATGGATCTATACTGGTATAAGTCTTTTTAGATGTCACGTACGTACGTGACAACATCTATGTCATACTGGGTTGTAGAGCACCTCACTATTGTCGGTGCAATAAAAGCTTAAATACATGACAACATCTATGTCATACTGATCTATGTCATACTGGACTGTAAAGCACCTCACTACTCTTAGTGCAATGAAAACTTAGAGTAATGTCTTAAACGATACAATATATCTCCTTCATTAATAAACAATACAATCTCTGTGACATGCCTCTCATATTTATGGTCATGATGTGGGAGTTGCTTTTGCACTCCTACATTGTACTCACACTGGATGTATTTTTTAGTCTCACTGACCTACTTTATAGTCATTTGTTGGACATTAATCAAATTATTGTATCTTATCTAATGTGTTTCTCATATTTGTAGCTATGCATCTGATGGACCTCAATGATTCTTCTCAGTTTAACAATGAATCTTGATATGTAATTTCAGTAATGAGATTTAGGTTTCACTGGTAAGGGAAGGGAATTTTGTCCTTTGACATATTATATTCTCGAGGAATATAAAAAGGAAAAATGGACAGACTGACCGCGGCTAGACAGTATGCTAAGACATAAGAACTAGATTAGAAGGCTAGAAGACCACCAACCTGCCGCCTGTGGGGATGATGCAATCCCATAAAGTATTCGGAGCAGATTCACCTTCAAGTGAGGGCCAATACGATTCAGTAATCCTAGAAGCTTATGAATTATGAATTCAGACTGCAATGCATGGCTTTCAGAATCAACCGCTGCAAATTCCCAGTGCCCTGCCTTTGAAACAATATTTGCCAATGTTCCAGCAGCTAACTCCATCAAATTTACCGGTACAGAATCATGTATGGAGTGTACTTTGAAGAGAATATTCACTAGTGGTGGAAGGATACCAGCATCAACAAGAACAGCAGCATTATCATCTAAAGTTGATAAATTGAACAAAGCAAACAAGCTTGGGGATTTTGCCTCTAATGTTGATGAAAGCATGTTAACAAATATTTTTGCCCCTTTCCTTGCAATGAGTTCTTTACCACTGTTTGCAAGGGTCATCTTTGCCAAGCATTCTGCCATCCGGATCTGAATGTCCTCTGAACCTGCATTGAAGAACAATATAAGAATGTTAAGATCATTAGTAAACAGAGTGAATCCATGGACCAAGGGAAAGTCAAGAATGTATTTGCCAAGATTAGTGAGAAGAATGTACTAAACTAGTAGAGCTGACGTAAATAGGGAAAAATATAAAGGACATGCACCCAAAATGATATATAAATATGTTTTCACAAATTTGTGACGGTAGCTGTCTGGTCAGGCTAATGAAGTTCTCAAAAACATGATACTTAACACGACTAATTTTTTGTTCTAGAACGTATTGTTCACATGTACTATACCATTATATTGTTCATTGAAAACATGCATTATATTAAAAAGAAAAATGTTTAGTCCACTTTCAATAGTAAGACAAGTTATTCAGCGGCCACAAGCATTGTACTAAACCTATTTGACATAAACAGATAGGCAGCAAAAGTGAAACCTAAGGAATGGTTATCTATAAGTCTATGCAGTCCTCCCTTCAATAAGTCTATCTGTTTATTTGACATAAACAGATAGGCATTGGAAGTGAAAGCTAAGAAATGGTTATCTATAAGTCTATGCAGTCCTCCTTTAATAAGTCTATGTTTTGAATGTGTACTTCCTTGCTGTTTGTATAAACTAGTTATTTACTTTCATGTTTTTACTAGAAGAGGGAGGAACTAGGTTGCCTTGAAGAAGCTTAGTGCAGTACCACATTGAAGAAATCTTGAATAAAGCGTTTGTACAAGGCCCAAATATAAATCAGGCAGAACATCCATGCCAGCCCATAGGTAATGCAGTCACAGAGCTATTGTTGTTGGGAGCGTCTGTGTCAGTGACATGAAGGGCCATATGCTACCTGCTAAGGGATAAACTCGTGTGACCAGCAGCCATTAAAATTTAAAACTCCATACAATGGAAATATACTTTATTTCCCAACTTCATCCCCCTTTGCACATATCATCATCCAACTTTCACCCTAAACCAAGCATTCTATGGCTTATACAAATGCATGAATGCATAAAGCTTCAGATTCCATAGCAGTCATAAAAATGATGCACCTTAACTATTAGAAATAGAGTAGGCCGGTGACAAGACTTTTTTCAGTACTTTCATCCTGAATGGATAGCTGATTTCAGCACATATAACAGCAGAAAAGTTTGTTGAAACAACATCACGGAACCTTTTCCTCAGGCTAAAACTCTCCACCAGATGAGTAGAAGATTCAAACTCTGCAGTAACATGCTAAAACCAGCTGAAAATATGAAGTAGAGCTGTAGTAAACCAGCTTTAATTTATAGTAAAATCAGTCAGTCATTGTCCCCTGCTTGGCCCGCAATGCTTGGACTAAGTCTTGGCTAATATGCTTCGTCTTAGTCTACCAGCATAGCACAAGAAATTGTCACACGACATTTCCAAAATGATGTTTCTTATGGATTTTTAATATTGATAGCTTCCCATGCTTCTTCAAGCCCCCTGCAATACTTAGATTCTTGGAAGGTAACCCAATCACTTCATAACCTTGGTTTTGCATTTCTCCCCAGGCTTTTGAATAGCCGCAATTGGCGCATCACCCTTTTTGTCCTTGTTGGGTTTCATGTTTTGTCCTTGTTAAGCTCCTTCAAATTTTTATTTATTAGACCTCTTTTATGAGCTCCTTTTAAGATAACATAAGCTCTCTTTTCTAAGTTTAAACTTTGATTTATGAGCTCAGATGTCATCAATATTAAATGAGTGTCCAAGGGAATCTTTTTCCTTATGTTTGAGACCATAACAAATAGCAATATTTACCATATAAATCTGATCCTGTAACAATCACATGTACAGTGCCTCTACAATTTGATCTTCGATAATGAATAGTCTTTGCAACACTAGTGAAGTTTTCCTCAATATTTCACCACCCAACAACATACACCTAATTGAATTCCCTGCAAGTAATAAGACAATCTTCTCTTGTCAATCACTGGAAAATAGTATAGATCCTTCCTAGAGTTAAAGCTTACTACATAGTCACTATGAAGATTAACATGATCTGCTCTTCTATGCATTTCCTGATTCCATGGCTTCATCTGGACATTCATACTGCTCTCCAGATTCTTCTTTTGACAACTCTTTCTGCCAATCCATGCAATGCTTTGTTTTTCTCCTTTTTCCTCTTTTTCACTCAGGCCAGCTTCCCAATTAGCCTTGTTGATCTCCTACAAAAGCACTAAACCTAACATGCAATTAATATGATTTCCTGCTTCTTCGTCTTTTGCACTTAATGCTCCCTTTATGACCTGTAGTGAATATTTACGTTCGAAAATGCAGCATATATTACTTAAAAAATCAATGCATACATACATCAGGATTGTGACAACTAGAAGCCAAGGAATACACAAGATCCCTCGGAATACACAAGATCCCCCTTCCTATATAAGTAAGGAGAGCTAGCATATCCTCTTTCGCTCCAACTTGAAGAGTATCTCTATCTTTCTAGAAAAGGCATTCCTGGCTGAAAGCTCGATAGCTAGACCTGATGCAAATGCAGATACTTTGCCCAGGTTAAATAAAATATTTGCCTCATCAAAAGTTGCTTGATACTATCATTTCCATAAGAAACAGATGCTTTACAGTCTGATCACATCCCACATACTCTTGCTTGCCTGTCAGGTCATCCGTTTGTCCCCAAACATTGCCCCTTTCCAATGAAGAGGAGAGACCAAGAACACTGTACTCTGCAGCAATCCAAGCACAAAACGTTCTAGCAACCTCACAATGCAACATGACATGCTTAACTATTTCAGGCTCGTGACAAACCATGCAACATCCATTTGTAAACCCAGTGCAAGGTAGTTGATCTTTTACTGCTACACTGTAATCAAGGACCAACCAACCAAGTACACAAGTATTAGAAACCAACCTCCTGATCTAGCTTGATTCCTGATCTTGAACATTCCACTTCTTATTCAGTCGATCTAGATTCTACCATTCAACAAGTTGCTTGAATCTTATCATAGAGTTCCCTGATTTGTTAATCCATAAATGCCTTCATGTAAGTTCGTTTCAAATCATTCCAAATAGGGCCATGAGCATCCAAATTTAACTTAAACAATCAATCCTCTGGAATCATTTGACATATTGCAGTAGAAGCAAGTCAGTTAACAGCCACAAGTATTTGATAAGATAAGATAACATTATTTTATTAATGTCAAACAAAAGACCACAAAAGTAGGTCAAAGGGACGAAGATAGTAGAACCTGTGAGGGTACAAAGTGGGTGTGCCAAGGCATCTCCTAGAACAATGCTAAAAGCATAAATATAATAAGATCCAAGAGTAGGCTAGAGACTAGCTGTTAAATGTCTCGCTAAAGAAAGATTAAAAGCTAAAAAAGCTAAAAGAGAGAGTATAAGATAAGGCATTGGTAAAAGAGAAGTGGTAGTAACTGAAAGGCTCTGAAAATCTCGATGTTGAGCAAAAGAGAGGGAGGATGTTAAGGCCTGCTGAAGTTGGCTGCCAACGACGAGTGAGGAGACCAAGAGGCAAACTCATCGTTGGAGTCGTCAAGCACTATGAAAGGACCGATGCACTATGATATCCTTCTAAAAGTGGCCAAGACTAAGGCGACATGGTTAATGATCCTGGGGGGCACAAGAACTTTGATCTTGTACTATAGGGGGTACCGAAAGATGAGTTGTACCTTTGTCTCTAGCTCCAATGAGTGGTAGCATTGTCAAATATTGCCCAACCTCAAGAAGTGGTGATCAGTTTGTAACCAAAGTATGTAAGAGTCCACCCAATGCTAACTACGGGGGATTCTAAGGGCATGCATCCAGTGTCTACGTGTATATGGAGATTGGACAAGAAGGTCATCTCTGAACTCCAAACAGTGCTCCAGATAGAAAGCCATCTTCGGGTCGAGATCCTCAAGAGGTGTGATCCAGGTGGCTTGAATGCATTATCTGTAAATGCCATCTCTAATAGCTTAATTCATATCCTACTTAGATGACAAGAAGTGTGTTGGCACGTCTAGAGAGTACCTGAAAGGGGGTAGATGGTCTTGGGAGATGGTCACTGCCTAAAAAAGCTGTGGAAATTTCATGATTGAGGTTTCATTTGCAACTTCATAAATTTCACCTCTTCAGAGGTTACACGGATCTAATCCCTATGAATTATCAACCTTGGCGATGAATTGAAATATAAATTACAGCAACAAACAGTGGACAGTATTTCACTTTACATCAAACACAATACACTAGGCAGTCCAAGGGAGAAGATACCAAATATATGCCAACAAGTTTCAGCCCTTTGGGGCAATCTTTTTATGCATAAACCAGATCTGAAGTCAGTGCAATTAATCCAGACTTACAGCAGTAAATCTATCCTATTATCTTCAACATAAGTGTTAAATTCCCATGCAATTTCAGCCTTAAGTTATGTCAAATCAGCAAGACATATAAGTGCTAGAAATTATCAAACCATGAAGACAATGATAGCTCAAAATCAAATCTGCAATAAGCCAATTTTGGAAAGCTAAAAACTTTATATATATAGATAAGAGATGAAGTTTAAATACATACTCTCAGTTTATCACAAGTTGCTACAACCCTCCAAGCTCTCCAAAACCCTAGGTAGGGAAAACCAAGAAAAACCCTAGCTCCACCAAAGATAACTCCAACAAGCTAGAATCACCAATAGCGAGTATTCCTTGACCTCATGCAAGGCATCCTCTTCTCTTCCTCCTCAACTACAACTTTAGGTTTATCACTAAATGTTAACTCCATGACTCGGGGATCAAACCCTAGCCCTAGATTTCAAGAATGCTCCAAGAAACCCCTATGCCTAAAGACAAAGAAGATTGAATGAGAGAGAGAGACTAGTGCTCCTCCTCTTACATCTCTAACCCAAGTGTAAAGAAGAATAAACACAAATGCATGATTGATGATGATAATCATTCTCTCCTTCCTATATTTATATGAGAGGTAAGGGAGGTCTACAATGACAAGTGGACCTAGTCCACTACAAGCAACCTACAAGACACAAGTAGATCCACACATGTGAAGCACTCTACTCCAAGTTAAACATGTCAATCTCCAAGGTGACGATCAACGAGCAAGGCTCAAAGGCATGAGCGCTATTCCCCAAGGTCCAAGGCTCCAAAGCTCCAATGCATCTCCAAGGTCACGTGTCTCCTCAAGGACCACCACACCTACATGTCTACTCCCTCAAACCAAGCGTCCTCAAGTCAAGTGTAAGCCTCCATGCAAGCAACCAAGAAACCCCATGATGTCTAGGGTACAATGCCCTCCTCCAAAATGCCCAACCCTCCAATGCAAAGCGTTCTCCGAGCAAGAAACCACCCTCCATGTGTCAACTACATGAAGAAGTCACCAAACTCCATAGTTCTCCAACACTTCAAGGAAGAATGTCATACAAGCATCCAGATACCATACAAGGTCTAGCAAGTCAAGAGTAAGCCACCCCCAATGTGCAAGTCCATCATGGAATACCAAGGGTCAACCATACACCATGCACCCAACATCTCATGCAACACCCTCAAACATGGTGTAAACACTTTTGGGGTAACCCCAAAAGCTAACAAAAGTCAAGAAGTTTTTGAGACCCAAACATGGGCATGCCCAAGGTGTTGATATTATGGTAGTTGCGGGAGGTATTAACCTCCGTGTGTAACCTTTTGCTAGAATAGAATATTCCAGAAGAAAGAGAAACCCTAAATAGATGTGTAAAAACCCTAGAAAACAAGTCGGCTCAATAGAATAAATAATATTAAAGGATTACCCTCCAAAAAGAGAAGTCGACCTAGACAAGTGACAAGAAGGACTATAAATAGAAGGCGCTTGAGCTCATTTGTACACTCACCTCACTCACTCTCTCAAGTATAGCGCAAGTTTGGAGTTGTAGTTGCAAGAATGGAAGGTGGATCCTTTGGGGTGATTCTTGGTCTCTCTCTCTAGCGTTATCTAGCCTAAGGTATGCGCCTTACCTTCTAGTATCTCTTGGTGGTATTCTTGGTGGTATTCTGATATTCTTAGTGGTATTCTTGGTAAGTGCAACTGCAACTGCTGCAGTTGAGTATTGTTCTTGTTCTGTGGCTTTGGGACTTTATTTCTAGTGAGCTATCTTTGGAGAAAGATGCGCTCTCTTAGTTATCTATTGGTTCTAGTGCTGCTTCCGGAATCATTCTATCTAGCAAAGGTTATGGTGCTTGGGGGTGGTTGCATGCCTATGGTTTGGTGACAATAGTGATATTGTCTATGGTAAAACGAGCACATCGGATATTTTAACAGGTTATGGGCCCACACTACCTTCATATCAGTCTAACCGCTGGAAGGTAGAGCGGGAGTTCTTTGTCAAGCTCGTTATAGCACCAGTTGCAGCTGCAACTAGGGTTTCTGATTTTGCAGTTGCAGCAAACCCTAATATAATTCTTTGGGCACCTTAAGTGAAGTGTTGGACCTAATTTCTGGATAGTCTAGTGCGCTCTAGCCTAGCACACCCTCTGGTGCCCTCATCCAGCAAAAACGTCAAGTTTGAGTTCTTGGTCAAAGTCAAATTCAAAGGTTGACTTTTGTCAAAATTGATTTTGTGGTCAAAGTTCAAATTTCAGGGTTTCTAGCTTGTTCTAATCATTGAACCTTTTTGATTCAGTTTCTAACCTCTTCTTGTCAAGATGGTGTCTAGTTTCAGATTAGAAGACAAGTTGAATGATGCTACAAATTTCAAAGGTATGCACTTGTATATGCTTTTCAAATTATATCATCCAGCAAAGCATGAGTGTGTTTGCAGGGGATGTACACGAGACCTTGTCCAAGCAGTGATCTTGGATCTAGTACATTGAGAGGAATAAGCGCACCCTCCCTAGCAGTTGAGGCTCCAGGTTCCAGGTCACAGGCGATAGCTCTGAGAAGGAGCTAGAGTGACAGTTGCAAAACATGGAGCAAATGACTCCATCAAGTAGTGAGGCAAGTGATCTCACCAAGTACCAATTCTATAGGAAGTGTGTAAAGCAAAAGAAGTTTTGGACATCGTTCACTCAGATGTGTGTGTGGACCAATGTCAACCTCCTCATTAAGCGGGAGAGTACACCTCAAATGATTTCAGGACATTCTATAGAGGTCAGGATTAGGAGGGAGCTCACTACTCCCTACAATCCTCAACAGAATGGTGTAGCAGAAAGAAAGAACCGATCCATTGAAGAATCTATCAAGGCAATGACAAATGACCAGAATCTATCCATGTTTCTATGGGGAGAAGCAGCTATTGTTAGAATATAGAAGATGGTGTGCTCGTTTTACCATTGATGATCCCTCGTCACCCAACCACAGGTCGAAGCCTCCCTCCGAGCACCTTAACCTTGACTGA
>JASDQU011102676.1:6628-20823 GCA_032191745.1 Picea mariana
AGCTACAAACTTTGACTTGTTCTTCAAAGGAACTGATCCACCAATGGTTTCCTTCCAAATAGTCACTCCCATTTCCTTCAAATGTAATCTCTTTTATATTCTCCAAGTATAATAGTTTTCCTTGTCAAGGATTGAAACTTCATCATCTATTTGTGTGTCTATGGATCCCCTTCAATCTTGTTAAGGCTTGTAGTGAAGGCCTGCTTTGATACGAATTGTTGGACACACCTACCACACTTAGAGGGGTGTTGAATGAGTGTGGGGCTCTTTTTTTGAAAAACTTCCCTCTTACAATAAACTCATTAGTTAGCATTCAACATTTAATCATTACTCATTGTTGTCATTTATAACCAGTTAGATGTGAACATATATCGACAGGATATATCAACAACATATATCATCAATAATTCATCACCACAAGGAACACAAAGAACACAAGATGTATGTACAAGTTTCTTTTTATTACGGACTACAATCCTTGGGGTTTATCAACAACAACTGAATAAAGTACAAATATAAAAGAGAACCAACTCTATATACAAGACTCACCTTACATCCTCAGCACCAACTGAGATGAGGCAAAAATCTTCCACAGATATCAATCTGTCATAGGTACGTGGCCTGTCAGTAGTGCAGCCCGTGTGTGTAAGTGCCCTGGTCCACTACAACTAGCATATGTATGCATCCAGTCTATAATGCAACATGCATATACTTATGAGAAACTAGGGTTTTTCTTTGCTTCACATGATCAAGTCCTCTGCAGCCAACAATTACATTCTCTTATGTCTTTCACTATCCAAATTGACCTCCATCCAGTCACAACACATCCAAGGTCTCCAATAGCTTATTCATGCTTCTCAATCATACAATATGAATTCCACTCAAACATGTGTAAACAACCAGTATACTATAGCCATCATATCAATACTAAATCACAAGAGCATTGATCACTCCATCAACCAATACATACCACATCAAAACATCCATAGCAATAATGCCTTAAGAATTCATTTCAAAAAAAACAAGAGTACCCATCAAGACAAATAATGAAACCATACCAAAGTTTCTATGGTAGATCTGAGCCCATAGAATGCATATCTGGAATCTGCTTCATCATCCAATAGCCAGTCATCAACTCAAACACAAATCTCCATAATTTTATCCACCCTACGTGCCCTATCCTCATACAACCCATGTGTGTTCATGCCCTGGTCCATTACAACCCATGTACACCTCAAAAAATAGGGTTTCTAAAGCTCCGAGACTTTTTTCGTCAATATCTCAGACATTGTCAAAACTTTGATGCATCCATGAGATCCTCCTCATGCTCTCTTTCTCGAAATAGATCTTCAATCATACTCAAAAGATACACATAAAAAATACACAAGAGATACTCCCAAAATGTTCTTCCAAAATGTACATTTCACAAGAGACCCTATCCTCTTATTTATACTCTTCATATTGTAGATCACTTAACCGACTTCTAGGTCACTTAACCCATTTCTAGGTCAATTAACCTATTTTCCTCATTTTAGGGTTAACCACTTTCCATAAATAGAAAGTTGTTCATTACTTTATCATTTAAATATTCCTCCTCAATTTTGTCACCTTACTTTAATATTTAAATAATCCTTCATGATTTTGACACTTCTCTTTATCATTTAAATAATAATTTCTTCTTCACAAGAACTTTGAGTTCATTGACCTTATGGGGCTTTAAGCCATCATATGGGGGTCCGTCAACTTCGTAGGGCCATGGCTCTCAAACCTTTAGGAGTTATGTGACATTCCACATACCATCGAAAATGGCATGACAAGAACTATCCATCTAGGATAGTTTCACCAACAAAATAATTGATCTTCATCTCATTATTCCACATACAATCATGGGTTCTCTCAACCATAACTCAACTGCAAAGAGTCTTCTTGTGAGGGTTTTAATCATAAGGGAACCACTTTGTAGTTCATCCATTTGTACCATGACAAGAAAATAGTGTGTCATCTTTACATCAAACAAACTATGCATCATATGCAAATGAATCCATGTTCATCATGTATCAATGACAACTCATTGATCCATCTTTATCTATGCATCATGATATCAATGATAACTTATTGATCCATCTTCATCGATTAGTTTTTTATTGAAATTTATCATTCTCATCAAGGAAAATACATATACATTGTACATAAATCATCAATCAATCACTTGACATCAATCAATGACATCAATCAATCAAACCATTGGCATCAATGACAACATGATCCAACAATATCATGACACATCATTCAATGTTGGATGGAATGAGTGACGTGGAGCCATTTGGGTGCCACATGGGTTCCATTTGAAGATGGCAGGGGAAGGATTCAAAACTTATAAATCCCATAAATTTCGATTATGCATTCTATTATCAGCATGGTTATAGTCATTAGGAATCTCTCAAAAGGAAAAACCATATTACATGATCAGAAATGGACTTAGAGGGGTGATTAAGAAAGGTGGTTTCAAAAAGAAAAAAGGAAATTCGTACATCCCACTAGCCTAAGAGAAGTTACGAGAGGTAATATCCTGAGAAGGTGAGCCCAAGAATGTTCTTGATTAGGATGAAGTTCCTATATGTGTAATCAAGGTTCCATACACATAATGTAATACAATAAAATTTAAACCTTGGAATGGAAGTGAAAATAAAAGATAATGTATATGATGATAAAAACATATCTGGTTTGGGCTCATAAACACTATGATCAATTTTAAATGCTGGAGTCAATAAGGATCAATATAGGAATTAGAGAGAAGCATGGCCATGAAGAACAATATTAAAGGATTTCCATAGGCATGACAACACTGAATTCATGAGGTAGAGAAATATGGGGTTTCCCAAAGTATCTTTTAGATTTCCATCTTTTTTCATTAGTAGGAAGCCTTGTTCTTTAGTTATCTCTGTATTATGTGATGAACTGTACATGATCTTCTGCCTAGGAATTATCTTGTTGAAGACTTGAAGGATCAAAAGAACCTAGTAAGAACTGGACTGGACACCATGTTCTTGCAAACACAACAAGAATAAAATTTGTTAAAAAAGGAAGGATATACTTGCAAGTATGTTATAAACATTACATTTGTTTCCTTTGACTTCAAAAAACTTATGAATAAGCATTAGTTTTGTTTGCAAAATGAAGAAATGAAGAGGAGATATTTCTCAAATACAATCATCCATGATTTGGACTGTTGTAGCCTAATCTCAAACTCATAGAAATGATTAGTGACCTTGTGATTCAAGCTAAGGGTTTGAAATCAAAGAATATGATTAATATATGAGAGATTAAATATGAATTCATTAGGCACAACATTCCAGCAAGAGGATGCAAAACATAAACATGCTCTTCATCTAAATCATCCATTTAGAAATCCCCAAGAGCGAGCTCGTTCAAGGTATACAATAGAACATAAATCTTTTCCTCCATATAGAATCAACAAATACTTCGAAATATGCAGAAGGTCCCAAAGATAAATTCCCAATCTCATCATACAAATGTCAACGAGGCATCATAAGACAGGAAGCACTATGCATACATTTGAAAGCACAAGATCACAAGGATTAAGAAAGCTCCATAAATACAATCATCAATAAATAGAAAACCATGATATGCCTCAAAGTAGATGAAGAATAATCATTAGGCTCCTAGTATTAGAGGATTAGGAATTAGTGTTCAAAAAGAACATAACTCAAGTCAACTCATTTTTTTTCTTTTTGAAAAATTGACATTAAATTAGAAACTAAGAAAAGCTAACTCAATTGACAAAAATTATTTTATACTTCAACTTATTCATTACTTCATAAATTTTGATAAAGACGCAAGTTAATTCTAGTGATGCAAGGCTTCACATGAATCCACAATAATGTATTTATCTTCACTATGCATGACCTAAATATTACAATAGCAATTATGTTATTCCTCTTTACTTGACWAGATGTGAGGTACTCTAACTATAGTTATTCTTTTCGATAATAACTTAATAACACAATTATATAATCACCGMAATCAAAWTTTATGATYTTYCATTACAATACTTGTAACCCACAATCCATACTTAAATCCTATATTAAAKGGATTTAATACAATAMTATCTATACAAAATTCAAGGACAAAGAAACAACAACCTCAAGTTTCATATTAATCCAAGAAATTTATCCACTAAATAGGATAAATACACATCTAATAAAATTAACTACTCTACTTACTTATCATTTTCTCAATTGTTGCACTAATTCAATACAAGATTGAATTCCTTATAATACTCATATTAACTCCCTATAATTCATTATAATTTCCACTTAGGTCTTACATTCCCTCAGTTTGTTTTATATATTTACATTACTTCTTCTTTTCATAAGATTGTATTTTCCTTTAATTTATCATTAACTTAATCAATCCTTAATACACCTTCTAAATTTAATATTATTTAGTTTATTTAAACTTCAAGTCACAATCAAATTGCCTTTGATCAACATCATCCAAGAGTCAGATTCCAACAAGTCCAAGTTTCAAATGCCCAAGAGAAAGGGTCAAGAGCATCAAGGGAGAGTTATATGTGTCATTGCACATATTATTGTATATATACAAATTAATTCTAACAATTTGTTATATGTATATAAAATTATTCTAAGGGATTATCTTTGTAATATCAGTGTGGAAAGGTCTTATTATTATATTAACAAGTGTTGTGTGGCAGCATAGTCCCTGCCAAGTAGGTTACAAGGTAAATTGTGGAAAATGGGGTCAAATTGTAAATGACAAAAGTGTTCATTGCAAAATGTATATCACGGAACATGGGGCATAAAATTTCATTAGCCCTAAGGTGTGACCCCACGGAGAGATAATTGGCTAAGTGTTTAAAGGAACTACGATCGTTCACACTCATGATGTGACTATATAACACTGATCGACGAGTTCGAAAAACATCAGGTTCAAGTTTAAATTTATTTATTAAAATTGTATTTATATTAATGTATCGTAATAGATAATTTGTGGTCGAAATGTAGACCATGTTCCAATATGTGGAGGAATTGCAGACCACAAAACTTTTTGGTGCACGATGTATACATCGGAACTATAGATGACACAATTTTTGGGTGCAAGATCTATAATAGCGCCAACCCGGGGGTCGAGCGAACCACTGAGTTGTAATGAGTAGAATATATATACAATTTGATAGGCGAGGCCTTAAGTCTCCCCAGGAGCCCTTGTGACGATTGTTTTTCCTCTCTACTATATTTCTCGTTACTTAGTCATTTTTTCAAAAATTTCCCAATGGGCGCATTGGCGGACAAACTGGTTCACATTTGCACTTGTGCTTTTATATCGTGACTTCGAATTACTGCTAACATCCACTTTGAATGACGAAAGTGTTTGGTTCAAAATTCATATCATGGAAATGTTGTGTGAAATATGTATATCACAAAACATGGAGAATAAAATTTAGTTAGCGCTAAGGCGTGACCCTGTGAAGAGATAATTGGATAAGTGTTGAAACAAACTGTGGTCGGTCAACCTCATGATGTGATGATATAGGACCATTAATTTAAATTGTATTTCTATTAATGTATTGTAATAGATAATTTGTGGTCCAAATGTAGACCATATTCCGATATGTGGAGGAAATGTAGAGCAACAAAGTTTTTGGTGCAGGATGTATACAATAGAACTGTAGATGACGCAAGTTTTGGGTGCAATTGTAAATGATGGAAGTGTTTGGTGCAAAATGTATATCACTGAAGTGCTGTGTGCAAGATGTATTAAGTATATTTATTAAAATTGTATTTATATTAATGTATCATAATAGATAATTTTTGGTTCAAATGTAGACCATGTTCCAATATGTGGATGAATTGAAGACGATGGAAGTTTTTGGTGCAAGATGTATACAATGGAACTATAAATGATGTAAGTTTTGGGTGCAAGATCTATAATAGTGCCAACGTGGGGGTCGGCCGGGCTCTCATAAATCGTTGTTGAATAAGTTTTTTTTGGTTGTTAATGGAAATAAGTGAACCACTCAGTTGTCACGAGTAGAAGAAGAATATATATACAATTTGACAGGTGGGGTACTACGTCTCCTCGGCCTGTAGGGATGATTTTAGGGGCTAAATTTCACTCATGGGATAATTTTCCATTGTTTTTACCAAAAAAAGATTCACTATTCTAAAAATCATTCACCCAAATTCTATAGGATAAAATTATTTTACGTTAAAAATCACCAAACTTTATACAAATTATATAAAATCATTATAAATTTGAATATTTTTACAAAAATATCGCCAAACATTTATAATTGTCATATGAATAATTAGTAAGTTTCTCAAAGGTTTCTACATTTTAAAATAAATTTCCATCCTTAAAATCATCCCTATCCTTAGGAGCCCTTGTCACCCTATTTTGAAGCCTGTGCGATAGTTTTTCCTCTAATATATTTCTCGTTACTTAGCCATTTTTTTCTGAAAATGTCCCAATGGGAACTTTGGTGGATGGACCGGTTCACATTTGTGCTTGTGCTATTATATCGTGACTCCGACCGACCGCTAACCATTCGATTCCTAGCCACTTTTCACATTGCGGATTTCCGGATAGGCATGCTTTATAATCGAGGTCGAATTGTATATGACACAAGTGTTTGGTGCAAAATGTATATCACAGAAGTGTGATGTGCATCATGTATATCACAAAATATGGGGCATAATAAATTGATAGCATCAAGTCATGACGAATTGTAGAGTATGAAAGTTTAGGTTCAAGTCTAAGTATATTTATTAAAAATTGTATTTATATTAATGTATGGTAATAGATATTTTTTTGTCCAAATGTAGAGCATGTTCCAATAAGTGGAGGAATTGCAGATAACAAAATTTTTTGGTGCAAGATGTGTAATAGCGCCAACCTGGGGGTCTCTATTCAATACATTTTTTTCGTTGTTAATGGCAATAAGAGAACTATTGAGTTGTCCCAATTAGAGGCAGAATATATATACAATTTGACAGGCAGGGCCTTACATCTATTATGGAGCCCTTGTCATGAATGTTTTTTCTCTCTACTATCCTTCTAGTTACTTAGTCGTTTTTTAGGAAATGTCCAAATGGGCATGTTGGCGGATGGACCGGTTCACATTTGCGCTTTTGCCTTTAAATCATGACTCCGTCTTTAAATCGTGACTCCAACCGACTGATAACATCCACTTTGAATGCCAGAAGTGTTTGGTGCAAAATGCATATCACGTAAATGTTGTGTGCAACATGTATATAATGGAATATGGGGCATAAAATTTCGTTAGCGCTAAGGGGCGACCCCGCGGAGAGATAATTGGAAAAGTGTTGAAAGGACAAACTAATATGAAGTCATAGGATCATTAATTTAAATTGTATTTATATTAATGTATTGTAATAGATAATTTGTGGTCAAAATGTAGCCCATGTTCCAATATGTGGAGGAATTGTAGATGACTCTCATAAATTGTTGTTGAATAATTTTTTTTTGTTGTTAATGGAAATAAGTGAACCACTGAGGTCTCACGAGTAGAAGTAGAATATATATACAATTTGACAGGTGGGGCATTATGTCTCCTCGGGATCCCTTGTCACCATATTTTGAAGCCCGTATGACCATTTTTCCTTTTACTATCTTTTTCGTAGCTTAGCCTTTTTTCCCAAAATGTCCTAATGGGTGCTTTGGTGGATGGAATGGTTCACATTTTCTCTTGTGCTTTTATATCATGACTCTAAATGACCACTAACCATTCAATGCCTAGCCACTTTTCATATCGTGGATTTTCAGATAGGCGGGATTTATAACTGAGGTCAAATTGTATATGACGCAAGTGTTTGGTGCAAAATGTGTGGCACGGAAGTGTGGTTTGCAACATATATATCATGGAACAGGGGGCATAAGAAATCAATAGCATCAAGTCACGAAGAATTGTAGAGTACAAAAGTTCAGGTTCAAGTTTAAGTTTATTTATTAAAAATTGTATTTATATTAATGTATGGTAATAGATAATTTGTGGTCAAAATGTAGACCATGTTCCAATATGTGGAGGAATTGCAGACCATAGAAGTTTTGGGTGCAAGATGTATACAGTGGAGCTATAGATGACACACGTTTTGGGTGCAAGATATGTAATAGCTCCAACTCGGGGGTCACTGTTGAATATGTTTTTTTGGTTGTTCATGGCAATAAGCAAAACACTGAGTTTTCACATGTAGAGGACGAATATATATACAATTTGATAGGTGAGGCCTTACATCTCCTGGGGAGCCCTTGTCATGACCTGTTTTCCTCTCTACTTTATTTCTCATTACTTAGTTGTTTTTCTAAATATCTGAATGGGCGCATTGGCAGACGGACCGGTTCACATTTACGCTTCTCCCTTTCAATCGCAACTCCAACCGACCACTAACATCCACTTTGAATGAAGGAAGTTTTCGGTGCAAAATGTATATCACAAAAAATTTGTGTGAAACATGTATATAACGAAATATGGGGCATAAAATTTCGTTATTGCTAAGGTGTGACCCCACAGAGAGATAATTGGCAAAGTGTTGAAAGGGACTGTGGTCGGTTGGGCTCATGATGTGACAATATATAACCATTAATTTAAATTGTATTTATATTAATGTATTGTAACAGATAATTTGTGGTCCAAATGTAGACCATGTTCCCTTATGTGGAGGAATTGTAGACCACAGAATTTTTTGGTGCAAGATGTATACAAAAGAACTTTAGATGACGCAAGTTTTGGGTGCAATATCTATAATAGCGCGTCAAACTATAAATGACAGAAGTGTTTAGTGCAAAATGTATATCAGGGAAGTGTTGTGTGCAACATGTATATCAGGGAACATGAGGCATAAACTTTTGTTATCACTAAGGTGCAACCCCAGAGAGAGATAATTGGCTAAGTGTGGAAAGGAACTATGGCCAGTTGGGCTTGTGATGTGACGATATAGGACCAACCAATGAGTTTGAAAAGAGTCAGGTTCAAGTTTAAATATATTTATTAAAATTGTATTTATATTAATGTATTGTAATAGATAATTTGTGGTCCGAATGTTGACCATGTTGCAATATGTGGAGGAACTGCAGATGATGGAAGTTTCTGGTGCAAGATGTATACAATGGAACTATAGATGATGCAATTTTTTGGTGCAACATGTATACTAGTGCCAACCCGAGGGTCGTTCGGGATCCTGTAAATCACTGTTGAATACATTTTTTTGGTTGTTAATGGAAATAAGCAAACCACAGAGTTATCAAGATTAAAAGAAGAATATATATATAATTCGACAAGGGGGGCCTTATGTCTCCTCAAGAGGCCTTGTCACGATCATTTTTCCTCTCTACTATCTTTCTTGTTACTTAGTCATTTTTTCGAAAATGTCAAAATGGGCACGTTGGTGGACGAAACGGTTCACATTTGCACTTGCACTTTTATATCGTGACTCTGACCAATTACTAACATCCACTTTGAATGATGGAAGTCTTTGTTGCAAAATGTATATCATAAAAATGTTATATGCAACATGTATATCATGGAATATGGGGCATAAAATTTAGTTAGCGCTAAGGTGTGACCCCATAGAGTGACAATTGGCTAAGTGTTGAAAGGCACTGCAGTCAGTTGGGCTCATGATGTGACGATATAGGACCATTAATTTAAATTGTATTTATATTAATGTATTGTAATAGATAATGTGTGTCGTAAATGTAGACCATGTTCCAATATGTGGAGGACTTGTAGACCATGGAAGTTTTTGGTGCAAGATGTATACAACATAACTGTAGATGACGTAAGTTCTGGGTGCAAGATGTAGAATAGCACACTGAACTGTAAATGAAGGATGTGTTGGGTGCAAAATGTATATGACGGAAGTGTTGGGTTCAAGATATATATAACTGAACACACAGGATAAGAATGTGATAGCGCTAAGTTGGGATGACATGGTGAGATATTTGGCCAAGTAATGAAAGGGAGGGTCGTTAGTCAAGTTCCTGATGTGAAGATATAAATGGAAATGAGGATTTGACAGTCCACTAACCGATCAACCCGTGGACAATCCAAGAGTCTGAGAAAATTAGGTTCAAGTTTAAAGGGATTTTGTTTATGTTTATTTAAAATCAGGAGATGGAGACAGTCACGGTCAAGTTTAAAGGGATTTTGTTTATGTTTATTTAAAATGTATCCATATTAATGTATCTTACTAGATTATTTGTGGTCCAAATGTAAATCATGTTCGAATTTTAATGTTGTTTTGGGATTGGATTTTTTTTGCTCAAACGTATAAGGAACAAAGAAAAAAATACATGACTTTACATTTTGTATATCGAATCATATTTTGAAATATTGGAAGTTGCAATACATGCACAATATAGAACAAGAACATGTACAATGAAATGAGTTAATTTTAGGAAGAAATACAAATTCTAAATAACAACACCAAACAATGAATATCAGCATAGAACAACCCCAAATATTTATATTTAGCTAAATTGGGTCACAAAATACATTTGAGAATATTTCCCAAAAACAAAGTTGTCTTCGAATTTGCAAAAAAAAACTATAGTTCAGTACATATTATGTGAAATAAAAATTTGTTTGCGAGAATGACTTCGATTGCAACTGTCACTGACTACGAAGCAAAGATGTACAAGAATGAAGATGATTATTTCACCTCTTCTTTCCTTTCAGTATATATTGCCAACATATGAAGACACATGGTTTCCAGGAATAGAAAATAAGAGCACACAAAAAGATGTCATGCAACAAAATTTCGAGGCAGGGACTCCTGCCATTGAAAAAAATTGTCTCCAAGGTGCAAAACAACAAGTAGAAAAAAAGGAAAACCAACAAAATGATGGCAAAAAAACTTACCCGTCAACGAGGGATGACAAGAGCTCAGCCAAAAAACTTTAAAACCACAATAACAGGCCCAACAACTTGCAAAGTTGAAGAAAAACAAACCAATGAACAAGAAACTACAACTGCAGGACCTCAACTTTGCAAGGTTGAATCAAACAAGAACAAGAAGCATGGAATGAACCAATGAACAAGCATCAACCACTTAACCAGTGATGCCGATGGGGAAATTTTTTGCACAATTTCACTGTAAATAACACCATAAAAAAATATGGAACAAAACTGTACAATAAACATTTAAGGCTATGAGACCTGTTAGGTAAACACCTAAGACTATCAGAACCATTGAAGAGTGTCGTACTGTGCAAACATTTAAGAAATTATGTAGCATGACAGGCCTGTTTACATATGCAACAATGACAAAGACTCTCGAAGCACGGAAGAATGAAGAAAAAATCACACATAGTAATATGCTACAGAATGTATTCAAAGGACAAAGTTTGGATATGATAGCATATCAAACATTGGTATAAATTTAGCTAGCAGAAAATGTTAAGACAAACATTGGAACTAATGCTAGCATTAATCCACCTTCAAGAATTACATAGGAAAAATATATGATTCAAAAAGACTTTATACGATCAAAAAGTTTTCACATGTTACCATATAAAACATTGGGAATAGCAAAGCCAACAATAAGACCTCTAATCTCTTATCCAATTAGATCATTACATATTTGGTACTTTTTATTATATAAAAATCAATGTTTTTAGTTCCCTAGGTCCAACAATAGATATTATGAAAATATTTTTGGTCAAAGGAAAAACTAATATGAATTCAACCCATCTATAGGCCCTTGATATAGATGGAACGAGCCCGTACCTTTTAGTTGTTACCCTCGAATGATCAATTTCGATTGCACACATAAATATATCTAGCTCAAGAAGCCCAAACCATTGGTTGTTGTCCATCCACCACCACCTATAATCCCCCCTCTGTCGGCCTTAAATACATTAAATTGATCAATCATTTCATATTAGTACAAAATTTGTAGAGTATCATAAGTTCTGGAAGTCTTTAGTTAAAGTGAAATAAAGCAGGGCATAGAGCATCTACATCTTCTACTCTCTTAGTAATCAATAGGATCTGATACTCATGTCTCTGAAACTATTGGTAGGTCTCGATATGACTCCAGGGGTAGAGAAAAGGGTATCACCTATTGTGGCAAAGAAAGCTAGAGCATAGACATTGAAGAAGGAGGGAGCAGGAGTGAATGAGGGAGGTTACCCCATATCCTGGAAAGAGACCCCATATCCCGGAAAGAGACTATGCGCATCAAACGATGACGGTTATTTTCTCAATGCCTCTCTCGGTGGTCGAGCCTGGAAAATGGTAATGGTGAGTGGGATATGATTTCTCGGATTGAAGTTGACCTATAACCACCAACAATGGGAAAGGGGTTTAATCCTTTTACTTACTTAGATTCCTTCAATTAGGGGAGATAAGAAGGCATGGGGAGATCTATCCTTTCATTTAAACCCTGAATCTGCCTCTTTCCTCCAATTAGAGAGAGAGCGTGTTGATACTGAGAGGGGGGTGAATCAGTATCAAGTACAATTTAAAACCTTTTTCAACTTCAATCATTTCATATTAGTACAAAATTTGTAGAGTATCATNTACTGAGAGGGGGGTGAATCAGTATCAAGTACAATTTAAAACCTTTTTCAACTTATACTTAAACCATTCAACTATATCCACTGAGAAATGAAAAATAGTATAAGATTTACACCAATACACCATAATACACCATGCACAATATATGATAAATAATCAATAGTTTATTGTTCAAGGGAAGTAATGACTTCCAAATGTAGAGGGAGGGATAAACCTCCAAGAGGAAGATACAATCCTTCAATATAAAGAGAGAGTTGAACTCTCCCTCCTTGCCCCTTCCTTCCACCCAAGAATATATGAAAGATAATAAAACTTTACATTAAATCATCACCATCAACCAATCATCACATATAACCTGATAATGCTTTCTGAGACTTCTTTAATTTCTTCAATTCTTCAATTCTTGCAGTACTTTGATTCTGTAGATAATATTACTCAATGTATTCTATAAAAATCCTCCAAGTTTCATGATCCATATGGATATCAGTGGCCACCCACCTTTTCCAACTATCTCAAAACAATTTTCTGATATTTTTGGCAATTTATTATTTTTAGCAGTTTTTACTTCCGGGGACATTTTGAGGGACTAAAAGAAGGTTTTTCGGTATAGAGCTCCTCAATGATAGTTTAACGCATGATTGATCCCCCAAAATGAATCTCCTCGATGATACCTTTCCAACAGGCTATCACACGCCTAAAACAAAGATCGTATGCAAAAGTTACGACCCCATGAAGTTGATGTACTAGCTTACCCAAACGGGGCCCACATGACTTTTGGCATTTTATCTCCTAGGGTTAGGTTTTTGGATGTCTAGGGTTTTTGGAATTCTTGCTTATTGTAAAAAGGCCTTTAGAGCCTCATCATAACCTACTTATTGTGAATGTGTGCTATCGTCACATCTCTTCTCAGAGATAAGCCGCCACCATTTCAACAAGCTTGTTTCCGCTGCATTTTATAGTTTCAGCTTATTTCATTATTGAGTAGAAAACCAGTTTTACTGTACCTCTATTATTTTGTGTTAAGCACCTATTAATAATCTATATTCATTTAATTTTGCTCATAATATGGATCATTTCACTCCTTGAATCCTCCCCAAAAAGAGGTTATAGAAATAATGGTAGACTTTATTCAATTCTGGTCTGTTAAGAAGACCCAACCTGTACAACATGCCCCACAATCAATATTTAACATCCGATTCTGAAATGCACACAAAATAAACTAAAGTCCATAATATTTCCAATGGAAGTGGTCCCACTTCATTTGGATTCCATATGAAAACGTTATGACTGTTTTACCCGGAACACCTATTTATTGACTAGCTTCGACACTGGTCACAAACCCTATATTCCATAAAGTGTATCTCCATAATTATAGCGAATCAAGAGCTGAAATTTTTACCAGAGGTACCTTGATATGTCTTCTCAATACCATAGTTATTTAACCATCTAAATCATTCTAGAAAACATGTTATAGAAAAAATGGTAAGATGAACTGAAAATAACATACCTTAGAACACATCACCAAAAGACTTCATCCTCCCTTGAAATCCGGCCTTCTTATCTTCTTATTACCTCTGAAATTTGACTTGTATCAAATGAATGTATAATGATGTTT
>JASDQU011102677.1:36678-50242 GCA_032191745.1 Picea mariana
GACCATTTCTCCCTAGGGGGGGGGGGTGCTGATCCAGGTGGATATTGGTGGTGGCCACCCACCTATTCCAACTGGATCCTCTTGAAAGTTTCTAGTTTAGCATGTTCTTCTGTACTTATTTGTAATTGTGGGTTCTACACTTCTGGGGCTTTCTAAATCCCTACACATCTTCCAGGTGGAGACTGTTGGCCTCCCACCTAATCCAACTGGCTTATTTTGGAAGTTTTCATGTCAGCACATATTTTTGTACTTTGAGGTCCTTTTTGGGGACCTAAACAATGTTTTTTTGGCTTGCCACATTCAAACTATAGACAGATTCAGAGTTTGACAGCATAATGTGTAGTTCTCGAGAAGAACTTTCCAATGGGCTATCACATGCATAAAACATAGGTCATATGCAAAAGTTACAACCTCGGGAAGTTGAGGTACCAACTTACCCATCGGGGCCCACATAACTTTTGTCATTTCATCTCCTAGGGTTAGGTTTTTGGATGTCTAGGGTTTTGGCATTCATGAGTAATGTTAAAAAGGGCCTTTGGAGCCTCATTGTAATCATTCTACTTAGATGGAAGCACGTAGTAGCCAAATCTCTTCTCAAAGATAGCTACCACCATTCCAGCAAGTTTTTTCAGTTCTATAGTTTTACAATTTCAGCCTATTTTATTTTTTCAATAGAGGTTATTGTTCACTAGATATCTGTTGTTGTTCTCTGTATCTTTATGTTATTGTATTCAGTCTATTATTCCTTTCGTTCCACTCATAAATCTAGATCACTACTTAAAGAGCATGGAGGGTCATTTGCCAATGATCGATTGTGAGAAACTCTCTTGTAAAATCTCTCTGTAATCTTTTTCTTTTGCATTAATAAACTACTCCAAGTGGCCGCGTTGGTTGGGGCCGTGGATGTTTCCCCGTAGGGGTTTTACCATGTCAAAACATCGGTGTGTTGATCTTTGATATGGTTGTGTGAGTGGTTAATGAAGGTGTTCGTCCTCTATTGGAATACATGTATTGTCGAACATGGTATCAGAGCCTTGGCCTAAGTTCAATTCCCCCGAGATACATTGCAGGGGGGTGTTGGACTAACCACCACACCTCTTGGAATTGATCTTGTGGACTAACCGCCACGCTGAGAACATGGGACTAATTGCCCACTCAAGGTGATGTTGTTGGTTTGGAAGTTTACTAACACTTGTGGGTTTTGGTGTAATGGCAAACCTTAACAATAAACACCATACTTACATGTAAAAGAAACATTAGACAAAATAAAAACAATTACTTATATGCGACAACATACAAGAATTAACCCACGTCAAACATAGATAAAAAATCACATAGTGAACAAGACAAGCACATACGAACACTTATCTTTATGAAAGTCACCAACTGCATGCAGAACTTAAACATTCCTCCCAACCATAGTATTTGTTGTTCATAAGGTTTCAACAATAGGTCACCCTCGAGTTGGAGCTTAACTCCACTAGGGAAAAAGGGTTCCTAGCAACAAGCTAAAGCCTGATTCTCAACAGAATTGCTCAGTCCTAGGTGCATGCTTCTACAACAAGTCCACGATCCCTCATTCCCCACGTACTTGTCACACCCAAGGAAGTGTGTCCCTTCTCTACTCAACAATCCCTCGGCTACCCCACTTCCCTTCCAAGGTTACCAACAACAGGTTGGACATAAAGTCTTTGAGTCCTCTAATACCCAATGCACTAGGGAACAATTCTTAGCAATATTCTCACTTGGAGAGTATTCTCATGGTCCTAACAACCTTCTTCTTCAACAACAAATCTCTCACCAAGAGAGACTACGCCTGAGCCTGACAACCCGTCTCTTCAACAATAAACTCTGATTACAACCCCACAACTGCTTATAAGCTTCTTTGTGGAGATAAGGTAATAATCGTCGTCTTCCCAGAACCGGTTGTGAGTGGACAACAGAGAGGCACCCCTTTCTTGTGGATTCGTAGCCCCAACTCATTGGTGATTTTTTACTGAAATTTGGAGCAACAAATCTAGAGCTGGGTGGAACGTCTTCCGTCTGCAGGGGTTGCACATTTGGTTTAAAAGATAAGTGTTTATCTTTGTTACATTGTTTATATTTATGGGTTTTATCTATTATGTATATACTATGTTCTTGAGTAAATTACATGATGTTATGTATTGTATAAATGACTGCATTCATAATGTTGTTAATGCATGTTGAATCCTCAATGCATTTCATTTTATCATGGAATTCATTCGTTGTGTATTCACTCTGAGTTTTAAGCAATGTATGTGTTGTTGTGGGAATGTTTAATGGGATTGCATTAACGTCTTTATAATGTTTTTATATGCATGAGTGTTTTATCACGCGCACTGCATTAATTTTAGTGGTATCATAAAATCATCAAATTGTCGAGTTTAGAAGTGGGGCAAACTACAGGGATATTGAAAGAGGACACTAGCCAAAGGTGAGGCTAAATGTCCAAGTTGGAAATGGTCATGGTTGACCAAACATGGTCAACCATGCTTAAGGTCAACCATAGTCAACCATGGTCAACAATATCGAACCATTTTCAACCATGGCCATGGTCAAACATGGTAATGGTCTACCATGGTCATGGTTATAGTCAATCATAATCAACCATGGGCATGCTTGACCAAGGTCAACCACAATCAACCATGGTTCTAGTCATGCTCATGGTCAACCATGATCAACCATAGTCAACCATGGAAATTTTGTGAGAGGCCCTCACCCTATGAGCATTATGGCTAGTGGGATATTGAAACAGGACATTGGTTGAAAGTAAGGCTAAATGTCCATGTTGAAAATGGTCATGGTCATGGTTGACTAAACATGGTTAACCATAGTCAACCATGGTCAACCATAGTCAATCATATCCATGGTCAAGGTCAACCATAGTCAACCATGCTTAAGGTCAATCATGGTCAACAATATCCAACCATTGTCAACCGTGGTCATGGTCAAACATAGTAATGGTCTACCATGGTCATGGTTATGGTCAATCAAAATCAAACATAGGCATGCTTGACCAAGGTCAACCGCAATCAACCATGGTCCTAGTCATGTTCATGGTCAACCATGGAAATTTTGTGAGAGGCTCTCACCTTATGAGAATTGTCTGTAGCAGGATATTGAAATAGGACACTAGTTGAAGGTGAGGCTAAATGTCCATGTTGGAAATGGTCATGGTTGATCAAACATGGTCAACCATGGTCACAGTCAACCATAGTCATGGTCAAGCTCAACCATGGTTAAGGTCAACCATAGTCAACCATGGTCATGGTCATCCATGGTCAACCATGGTTAACCATAATCAACCATGGTCAACGATAGTGAACCATTATCAACCATGGTCGTGGTCAAACATGGTAATGGTCTACCATGGTCATGGTTATGGTTAATCATAATCAACCATGGGCATGCTTGACCAAGGTCAACCATAATCAATCATGGTCCTGGCCATGGTCAACCATGGTCATGGGCATCGTCAACCATGGTCATGTTCAAACATACTCAACCATAGTCAACCAAAGTTAAACATGGTCAATTATGGTCTATGATGTTGAACCATAGAGAACCATGGTGAACCTTGACATGCATAGTCAACCATAATCTACATGGTTATCTATAGTCAACATTTACACCCATGGTAAACAATAGTCAAATGTGGTCAACCAACTTCAACCATGGCCACTAATAATTTAACATACTCCACGATGGTCAACCGAATTCAACTTTAGTAGACCTTTGTTTACCAAAGTCAATCATAGTCACACATAATCAATCATGGCTAACCAAAGTCAACTATGGCTAAACATAGCCAAACATGGTGAACCATACTCTACCATGGACAATGGTCATGCATGGTTAACCATATCATAGATATTTCATTATTAATTATATGGATATGGTCAACCTGGTCAACTATGATTAACATGACCATCTTTGTTTAGCTATGGTCAACCATTTCATAGATATCTCATTATTAATTATATTGATATTTTAATTCACAAATCTACTAATCCACCCTAGGCAAGTTCAACTAGCACAACCACACAAGTAAAATTTGTTGATATACTTTGATCAACATCATTTTCCACCTTTCAAAATTAATAACACCAATTAACATATATTGACCACTTTCACTTTTACTTATATGGTTGTATTATTTATTATTTGAAGATTACAATATAATGGAATGTGATGTAAGGGACTTAAGTTGTTGGCTAAACCTTTTACCTTTTGGGTTTTTTGGCAGGCAATGTAAATTTGGACAAATTCTCTATTTTTTGTTGTTTAAATTGCATTTAGGAATGATAAATGGATTCAGCATGCTGAAAAACCTCTGGGGCACTTGGATTACACAAACTTAACCACTCAAATAATCCAACCATTCTTCACCTAATTTTAAAAATGCATATCATATACTAAATTCCCGATCCAGCGACGACCGTAGGGGGTACCGACAGGCATAGAAATGAAATCCGCCTATCATTTTTAGATATCAGATATTTATCAAAAATAGCGTGCCTCCTCTAGGATTGGTTTCCAAGGTTAACAAAATTTATTGAATATTAGTTCACTTGTTTCTTTCCGGCTTTCCAGCGTGATCATTCAATGTTGTTGTCGTATATTGTTTTTTTTTTTTTCGGAGTAAGCTAATTTGGGAGCAATCTTCCCTCTTTTCAGGGAAAAAAATGGACCTAAATTTGGCCAGATTTTCAGGGTCGTCTAAGTTTGGTATGGATCAAAGTTTCATGCATTTCAGAATCTTATCCCAAGAGTTTTGCCAACCAACCCAGATGCTCAAAAAATGGAGAGCAAAGATTGCTCCTAGTTAACCCACTCCCTTTCTTTCCTGCTCTGCGTGAGCGCTTTGGGAAGCGTACACCTTTGCCCATAATCATTTGACTGGGTAATAGGTATATCCTTGCCTTTTGGTCATTCTTTTCAATAAATGCGTTTAGTTGTACAAATGAATGTTGTGTGTATCGAAGAGAGGAGGAAAGAAAGTGATAAATTTATCCCACAACATACAAGACTGTTTTCACGTCTGCAACGTTTTTTCCGGGTGACTTTCATCAGCAAAAGGAACGCGGAAAAGGTGAGTAGCTTCGTTCATTTTTAGCTTGAAAGATGCAATTGATGAAGGCTGGAGATTAGAAATTAATTTTCGTCCGCTAGGTTTCGCATTGGCGGCGGAATGGAGATCAACTGCCTGTTATCTTGAGAATTTGAAAATGTGAGGTGATGTCTGCTTGGTTTTTGTGATTTATTACGGAAAATCTCGGCTATAAAGGAATCCATTAGAAAATACTCCTGAACTACGGGGAAAAGGGCAAGGATGAAATTTTTTGAGGATCAAACGGTAAGTCTCACTTAAAATTATAAAATATTTCGAAACTTTTATGTCAAAGGCGGCAAATGACGGGGAAATCAACAGGCTTATTTTGTGTGATAAGCAGTGATAATCGACAAATAGATAAGAAACCTGAACCTAAATTCAGATCAAATAAATTTCTAGGGGTAGAACGGGAAAATTAATAATAATAATAATTTATTTTTAAAGTCACGGCCAAGCCAACACACCAAATCGGTGTATGACACCTCTTGCTCTTGTTTGTGAGAAGGTATACATATCCTACCCCTTTAGATTTGAACCTGTGAACTCTTAAAAGAAAACACATGTTATTAACATGTTATTAACCCTTAAGCTCAAATTGAATGCAAACAAGAAAAAGAAAGGTGAGGAACCTATATACACTGTATCAAGCATTGGAAGATTTTGCTCTGAATTGCTGGACATTTGCTTCAGCTTCTTCCTTACAACACATTTCTTCATGTTCAAGAATTTCAGACTGCTTGGGTATTTATAAATCCGGAATATTATAGCTCTAAACCCTGGATTTACTTGGATTTAATGTTCTTGATCTTGTCAAGAACCTCTAGGTTTTAAAAAACCGAATGCTTTGAGACTGGTACATGGATTTAATCCGTTTGCGGTGGACTACCTTCAAAGAAATTGATGGACGAAAAGTTTCCATTCAGCCCTGCGGAAGAATTGCCATCTGAAAAATTCACCGTCCAGTTCAGACAAAGATATTCTGGTTGGAAATTTGTTATGTCCAGAGGCTCACAATATCAAGTCCAGCTCAGCTTAAAAATTGAAATCCTCGGCAATTGAAAAGTCCTCTGTCATTACCGCCGAAGAAATCAGAATTACCTCCTATGATAGTGGAAGACTCATCAGCTGTCGAGAAGAAAAGTCTGTATCTTGCTTGACTGTGGTTCCACTTAGGCTCTGTCTGATAAATCACAACTGCAATATCATTGAGCAGAAAATGGAATGGAATGAAAGTGATATTAGCAGTTAAATGAAAAATCATACACAGGTTTTATTCAGTGGTTTTGATTGAACTTGCAGTGTGTGCGCTTTTCTTTATGACTATACCAAAGGAAAAAGAGTTCAGCATAGCAGGACACCAATATATTCTGGCAAGATGTGTAAGCTTTGGTTATTAGGAATGTGGGCATGCAGGTTGACCCAAGGGCTGTACTTTCTTATCGGTGGCAGCCTGATAACTGTGACATGCCCGACTTTGAAGGGTTGTACTTTCTTATCAGGTCAGGGATGATTAAGCTTTTTACAATCTCCCATCATTCACACACACAGGTAGGTATGTATATTCTCATGTTACACAATTGACATTGCTATTTTTTCTTCCGACAGTATTGTGAAGCACTTTTGCCATGTTCGACAATTGACGTTGCTAATTTTTCTTTATTGACAGTTTTGTGAAGCACTTTTGCCATTCTAGTTTGAATTTGTTATAATTTCTTTGCAGAATGCAAAATAAATTGCAGTTCCAGTCTATTGTTTGCCTCATTACAGGTGGAAAAGACAGTCCAGATGTTCAAGATACAGGCAAGGAATATGGTTTAGTAGGTGCTCCTGGTGCGATAAAGACAAACGGTTGGGCATTCAGATTCCCAAAGACTCACACAAATGTTTTGTATTATTGTCAGCAGGGCTTTGTGAAATTGAACTATTGAACCCAAGAGACCCATCAGCCGATTTTGCAATGCATCTCGATCGGCCGGCAGGGTTCCTGTGTGATAATCTGTTGTAGTGTTGAATACAGGGCACCATTGAAATGACTTGATAAACAGTTCGATAAGTATCCTAATCTGAGGGTCTTCATGAAAACCTTATCACCTAGGCACTTCTTTAATGGGGATTGGGACTAAGGGAGTCGTCGATATAGCACCAAACTGTTGTCTGAAATTCACAATGTTTTTCACAACCGAGCTAATGATCCAGATGCTGAGAATGTTTTGCAGGGCACAATAGTTGGAAGTTTAGATATCACTGGGATTTCAGAGATAAGAGATGATGCACATCTACGCAAATGCAGCCTCAATTCGAAGAATAGCTCTTAGGATTGTCTGCATTGGTGTCTTCCAGGGGTGCCTGATACATGGAATGAGCTCCTGTTTGCTCAGCTCTTGTTTCCACAACCATTGAACCGACCGGCAGGGTTACTGCGTGATAATCTGTTGTAGTGTTGAATACAGGGCACCATTGAAATGACTTGATAAGTAGTTCGATAAGTATCCTAATCTGAGGGTCTTCATGAAAACCTTATCACCTAGACACTTCTTTAATGGGGATTGGGACTAAGGGAGTCGTCGCTATAGCACCAAACTGTTGTCTGAAATTCGCAATGTTTTTCACAACCGAGCTAATGATCCAGATGCTGAGAATGCTATGCAGGGCACAAGAGTTGGAAGTTTAGATATCACTGGGATTTCAGAGATAAGAGATGATGCACATCTACCCAAATGCAGCCTCAATTCGAAGAATAGCTCTTAGGATTGTCTATATTGGTCTCTTCCAGGAGTGCCTGATACATGGAATGAGCTCATGTTTGCTCAGCTCTTGTTTCCACAACCATTGAAACTATCAGCACAAATATGATGTTATAATATCGTTTTCCATTGTACAGGATTTGAACTCTGGCTTATCGAAATGCCGCTGAGAATTTGTTCCAACATGAACAGATCATGTGTTTGGAGACTTCTTGTATTAGAGCATAGCAAGTAAATGCACGTTTCTTACTGTCTATCAGATCTTGCTGAAGTTGCCATGATTTTCATCTTCCCTCTAAAGCAATTGGAAAAATGCATCTTCTCCTATAAATGTATTGGAAAATAACTCATTGTTGTGGTCAATCATTGTATAATTCTTATTATTAAGTAGTAAGGCGTGTTTTATGGAGTTTATTTGGTTAGATGGGACAATTTTTAAGTCTTCACTGTCGATCTTGTTAGATGACGCTCTAAGCCCCTTTCACCGTCCATCATTTCCCCCCGCCTTATTGGATTCATGCTTGCCTTTTTCCTGCTCGGTTTTTGGTTCGGCTCCCCTACAGTCTTTATTTACCCTATACGCCTGTCCCTACCTTCCTCCTTCCTCTGGGTCAGCTCGGCCCATCTACCTTCTTTATTGGAGCTATCTGTGATTACTTGGTTTCCATGTCTGTGGATGGGATGCTTGTGCCTCCCCAACCTCTTTGTTCGGATATTTGTTCAGCTCACCTATAGTATTTATTTACCCTCTGCATTTTCCTTGCCTTTCTCTGTGTCAGCTTAGCCCATCTACCGTTTTGCAGCCATGTGGTGTTCCTCCCTTATTTGCAGCTATGTGGTGTCCCTTGATGTATACACCCAGCTATGTGGCATTTCTCCCTTATTTGCAGCGATGTGATGTCCCTTGATGTCTACACCCATAGATTCTCTTTTTACTTGGTCTTCATATATATTTGTGTGCACTGTTTAAACGTTTTATGTTTTGTCATTTTTTGTTGGAATTATAAATATGGACGAAATCACAATTTTTTGTTATTTAAATTGTATTTCTGAATGTATAAATGGATTCAATGTGGTGAAAAAACCTTGGGGTACTCAGATTATACAGACTTACCGAATTTTAGTCAAAATTAAACAAAAAATATCACCTGAAAAAAACCAAAACATCGAATGTTTAGACTACGACTATATTGTGTTTCTCTTTAGTTTTTCACATGCCATCTATTTTTGTTTCCTCTTTGGAAAATTTTGTTAGATTCTACGTTTGCATCCATTTTCAGAGTTACATTTCACAACAATCTCCATGGTGTCACCACAAGAAGGTACTATGTTTTTTCCTTTTTATAGTTTTAGGATTTCATGAAATATCACCACAAAAAATATCACCTGAAAAGAACCAAAACATCGAATGTTTAGACTACGACTATATTGTGTTTCTCTTTAGTTTTTCACATGCCATCTATTTTTGTTTCCTCTTTGGAAAATTTTGTTAGATTCTACGTTTGCATCCATTTTCAGAGTTACATTTCACAACAACCTCCACGGTGTCACCACAAGAAGGTACTATGTTTTTTCCTTTTTATAGTTTTAGGATTTCATGAAATATTGTTGTGAGGTCTTTGTTTTTAAGAAATGATGTTTCCTGCTATGAGATACGAGATAGTGATGGACTATTAAAATTCTAGCACTGCACTCTTTACTCCACTCATTGCACTTGCTACTTCTAGGCTCTTTAATCATATTATTTTTCCATGTCCTTTAAACTCATTTATGTAAATAACTTTCTTTTTTTTTCGCTTCTCTGGCAGGTGCAATAACTTGTTTTGAAGGGTAGCACGCCTATAGAATGGCTATTGTTTTGAGTGAAAGTCCCATTAATTTGTTGCTAGGCATGTCCACTGACATGTAGCCAATTCTACAAATTGTGGCATTTGATCTTCTTCACTCTGCATAGAGTTCAACCCCACGAAGCCATGCTTCTATATATGATAGGAGATGTTGTTCCTGAGATTTGTTCCAGGCTCGAAGAATAACGTCAAGTATCAAAATAATAATATTTGATTTTAAAGTGTCTTTCTACCTTCACTTAAGAATGAGATTTCGATACTCTTATAGTTTTGAAAATAGAGAGGTAATATCTCTTCCCTTGAGCTTTTTATCAATAATCAAGAGATGGAAAGAAGAATTAGAGTAAACAAAATTGACAAACAAAGCAAGGTATCTGATTTTCATAAATCTTACTTTATTTTCAAAAGTAGAAAACATAAATGTTTGTCTAAAATATGATATTAAAATAAGAACAATTACACAGGCCTTGTTCCACTCACAGTGAAACCATGAAAATATCTACCTAAATAGATGTCTAATAAGTAAATTGCAATATATTTATTACTAAATTGCAGTTATTCATTCTTTAAACACCATAGAGTGAAGCAAATGAATAATGATAATGAAAGTAGAAACACATAGAAAACACATTACTCAAAGAAATGAGAAGTAGAAACTCTATATTTCTATAGAAATTTCTATTAAAAAGTCTTTCTTTACAACAGGCGAGGAAAAAGCCTTCTTCATGTCTCAAATGTATATATTTATACAATTTCATATTAACCAAAATAGGTTAGATTGCACATTTCTGGATCCTAAAATAGAAGAAAATCCTCTACATACTTGATTAACATCAAACTAAATAATACAAAGAAAACATTTGAACATTTGTCATGCTTTTGGAAACATCACCATTGTTGGCTGCTTCAAGGCTTATATTTTCTTTATTTGCTTGTAGATGCAACTTCTTTCCGTTGATATTTGTATTGAGTGTGCAAATTCAATAATGCAACTATGAACTTAGGGGGCTCTGTATTAACATTTAACTCAAAGTTAAAATCCTTTCTATGTACCAATGGTAAATTCGTTTGAACTCTTACCGCAGCTTGTTGAGTACTTTGACAGTGTAAATTTTGCTTGACCAGGAAATGCTTTAAAATTTTCAAGTTGACTTGATTCATCTATTGGATGTTAGCTTTATCATTTTCTCTGTTTTTCTTCAAATCTTCTCTTTTCTCATTAACATTGAGAGTCCCAATAATTGAATGTACATCACCAAGTTCAATCTCATCCATTTCTACGTCTACAACTAATAGAGTATTTAAACAAGCTACTTTGGCTTCTTTGGCCAATATTTTACTCTCTTACAGATTATTTTCCCAAGTCTTCATTGTCATTTCACCCTTTAACTATTCAAACTCTAAAAACTGAACAATTCCTGGTATATTTAAACTTTGATTCCACATCATCAATTCCTGAAACTTGGATCTTGTATTGACCAACTCTTTTTCTTTATCAACAATTATTTGTAATGAATCATTGATGATAAGATATTGTTTTTGAATAATCTCCAAGCTTTCATAGAAATCGTCTTGGGATGACTGTAATCCCAAGACAATTTCCAGGTCTACTTCTTAAAAAATGAAATATCAACAATTTCATTTTCAACCTTTTTGACTTGGGCTTTTAAATGGAGTATTAATGCATCTTTCTGGGAAACAGTATTCTTCAAAATTTGTTGATATTGAATACTTATTCTTAATTTCTCTTCTAGTTGTTTAATATGTTGTTCATAACTTTGTTGGGTCTGAGTTAATTCGGAACTAACTCATTCTTTAATAATTTTCTTTGTTTGTTTCAAATCATTTTGCAACTGCTCAATTAAAATATTTTTCTGATCAATCTTCTCTCTTAAATTGTCTAATGACCATAAATTTGTTGTTGCAAAGGCTCCTAGAGAATTTTCTATTTGTTTTCCAAATTCAGGGTCACTTTGTCCATGACCATCAAATATCATTTTTTGTCTTTTCATGATTATACCTCCTTTATTCTGAATCTCTCTCTTCATAATAGCTTTCATTTTCTTGTTGAAGAAGAAATCTAATGATGGAATTTCTTATGGCTTAATAGGTGTCAGATATTCAACATTTACTACCTCTGAACCATGTATCTCAAAGCTTGATGTAAGAGGAGTTAAGGATGGAATAGGAGATGTAAGTACAGTAGATTCTCCTTGAGTAGAGATATATTTTAAGGGAGTCTCGATGTTTGAAGCAATTTGAGGGAAAACATGTCCATGCTTCATGAATGCTTCAAACATTGCCCATGTTTCTTGCAAAGTCTTACCTGGTAGATTTTGTTCCTTGTTTGTTGTATCTTTTGATAATGTTTCTGGTGTTTTATCAACTTCTATGGTTTTGACCTCAAGCATGTCATGTTGCTTAGGATTAGAAGATGGTGGCATATCTAAAATTGGATTACCATTATGAGTAAAACTTTGTTCCACTTGTAAAATCTTGGGTAGACAACTTCTCTTGTGCTTTTGAAAATTAAGAAAATCTTATTGTTCTTTATTAGAAAGGGTTTGGATTCTAGAAAGAACTTCATCATATGACTTCACTCCTCTAAAAATATCATCAAATGGTGAATCTTCATGAAAATACTTTTTCATGTTGAACTGAGCCAAATTATTTTCAACCACTTTATGTGGATCATTCATTTTGAATTCAATGGAAGAAAATGCAATATCTTCCAAGGTTGAAGCTTCAACCTTAGCATGTACAAAATCTAACAAAGAATATTCACCAACCTGTATGGGATAAGATGGACATACCCTTTCCTGTGTCGCACTTAATTACTTAGTTATTCCTGCAGAAACTTTCTGGTATGCCACTTCCTTGCAAATGAGTCTATCTGGAAGAAATTTTGGTAAAGCATGAGAAGATGCAAAACGGCCATAAACTTTGATATAGGAAAAACTCTCCTCGATGTGCAAGTCTATAATTGCACCTAAATTTCCCATAATCTGCTCAGAAATATGGGAGGAGGGTTACCATATAAAACTTCATGAATTTGGATGATAACATTATGACAAATTTCATAAAAGTGGTCTTTGGAATTTTCCTCCCACAACTTAGAATGATAGATATGTATTGGCTCAGGAGCTTTTGGAGTCCAACTCCAATTCATCAATGAGAAAGGGATTTTGTAACATATAGCATCCATAATATACGCCAACATACAAAAAGGAGTTGGTTCACCTTAAGACTTCTAACTTGTATAAATGCCTATTTGTTTGACCAAGTTGTCAGACAATGACTTTCCCTAATTAAAAGTGAAACCCTCTGCAACTTCATTAATAATAGGAACCCAATCAATGTTGAAATTGTTGAAATATTGTAACTACAAAGAGTATTCTTAATATTGTTGATATATTATTTATAGGATCAATCCCCATTGTGGATTGATCATGTTGGTTATTGTAATAGGACCTAATCCCGTTTTGCGGATTGGTCAACAGACAATTATAATAGGAAAAATAAGAAGTCGGCCCCAACAATTAATAAGAAGACCCAAAAATGTAATAAAGGTGGGTTTACCCGCCCAGTTGGAGAAGTCGGCCCTGCCAGTGAAGAGACACTTCACACATGCCAGACTTGTATAAATAAAGGAGGCTAGCGCCTCATTTGAATATAACTCACTTGCTCAGTTTGAGAGATAAGTTCTGATCTGTTATTGGCAAAGGAGAGAGAGAGAGTGGCACATATCTTGGAGAGGAATTTTTGTTTTAGCATAGAGATCTCTTGGCATTGTATTGGCTATCTGTATTAAGGAAGTTTTGCTGGGTTTTCTTCCCCTA
>JASDQU011102678.1:29880-46210 GCA_032191745.1 Picea mariana
AGAGTACATATGGTCAAATTACATAGCCCATGAGTAGTATTCAACTATGGATATAATCACCCACAAAAACTCTACTGTGTACACTACAAGGTTCCCAAAGTTACACAGATTTCCTACTAATCATCCTCTATACAGTTCAGGTATGCAATGATATTGATTTGGACAATCCAGTAACGATACTAATGTCAAAATTACAAAAAGTATCAGTATTGATCAACAAATGCCAAGAAGAAAAAGATGTCCCAAATATTAACGATCATATATAAAGCTGCAGTGTAAGTGGGGGGCCCTCATGGCCGTCCTGCCAAGTGTTGTAGTGGATCCTCCCTTCCAGAACTTGGAGTGTTTTTTTAGGAAGTATGTCTGCCTCCACATTCTCTTCCCTATAAATATGATCAAATCTGATATCATGGAAATGTGAAACAAGAATTCGAATCTTCTCCATCCATCCCAAGAGTGATGAAACATAAATATTGCATCTATGATTTAACCAATCCACCATTATCTTTGAATCCCCTAATACATGTAGCTGATCAAAACCAATTATGTGTGCTAAAGATAAGCTTTCCCAGACACCGAGAAGTTTTTCCCTGGTATTAGTACCCATCCCACAATTTAAAGTCCACCTGTACAGAGTATTTCCCCCAGACATAATCATAACCCCAACTCCACAGAGTGTACCATTGTTTTGCGAAGCTCCATCGAACCAACATATATTTGGAAAAGTAATATCAAGAGGTTTATTTTTCCTTTTTGGAGAATATGGAAGAGGAAGATGGGCCCTGGAAGCATCCAATAAGCCATGGATCTAATACAAAACGCCCAGAACAGAAGGTGTTCGGGATTCAAAAATGCTTTTGTTCCTTTCCATCCACAAAAACCAGCAAGTCTGAGTAGGAAGAGTCCTCTGGGCTTTCTCCACCGAGATCCAGGATTCATAACATTGAGTTAATGATTGGCCTCCCCAAATGGTATTAAAGTTGTAAATAGTAGACAAAGTATACCAAACTGTTTGAGACAAGGAACAATTAATAAACAAGTGTGTATTAGTCTCCTCAGCATTAAAGCATAAGAAACAAATACTTGTTCATTCCCAACCCCTCTTTCTAAGGTTATCCCAAGTAAGAATTTTATTCTCTAGAACCACCCATATAAAAAGTTTTAACTTATGTGCTATATCCCATGACCAAAGCTGCCTGCGCCAACCTGTGATAGGAGTTGGCCAATAATCCTTTGACAATGCATTGTATACATTTATGACAGTGATAAATGTCGAAAGATCACCGCCTGTCCAAATCAGTGTGTCCTCCTTTGAATGTAGTTGTATCCCTGATAGAATGAGAGCCTGACAGTAGGCATTCCATTCAACTGCAAGATTTCCACTGAGCTCTAAGTCTACATTAGATTTCCACTGATTGGTGACAAAACCCAAAGACACCTGAGTTGTAGCTTGATAAAGATAACAAATGTTTTTCACCTTAAGAGCCTCCCAAAGCTCAGGGGATAAAAGGGAAGAGTAGCCAATCCCCAAGATCTTATCCAGTCCAATCAAGATCAAGGAGCCATTCCCTGGATTCCAACTAATCCACCATGTGATGATAGGTAAGGACTTAAGAAAATTTTTCCAAATCTGTGAGGTTGTAGAGTGAAATGGCGAAGCTGACTGTAACCAAGTTGCCACATAGAAATAGGGGAAATATTTATCCTTAACCACTTGATGCCAAATACTTTCCTTAAATATGACACGCCACAATGAATTTGTTGTCAGTGCATGATTGAAAAGGAAGAGATTCCGGAGGCCCCAACCACCAAGGTGTTTAGGCTTTGCAATCGTCTCCCAACTACAAAGGTGCATTCCCTAAGTTTTTCCACCCCTCAACCAGAGGAAATCAAATATAAGCATACAGATCTTAGAGAGGACATAGGCTGGAACAGCCCCCAGGGCCATCTAGTATACAGATTGAGTTTCAAGAACCATTTTAGCAAGTATTAATCTATCCCCAAGTGTCAACCATCGATTGCACCACTATTTAATCATTTTCTCAAATTTAACAATAAGCCATCTCCAATCTTCAAAGGTACTCCTCTTCGCTTTTAAAAATTATCCTAAATAACGAAAACCCATGGACAACTCCACAAAATTAAAGGAAAATATGGACTTGAACTGCTCTAGTAGAACTCTATGTATCCCGGAGAAATGAAAAGTCTATTTAAGTGGACTAATTTTTAGGCCCGAAGCACAATAAAACCGACCCAACAAAGATTTGATCACCTACCATTCATCCAAAGTAGCCTTAGACATGATAAGTACATCATCAACATATTCATGTATTACCTTATCAATACATTACTTTATTATTGTATAATAATGTGTTACTAATAATAATGTATTACTTTATCATTACCTTATTAATGTATTATTTAATAATGTATAAATATTTTATTAATACATTAATAAAATAAGATATTGATAATACATTATTAAATTATGAGTTAATATACTATTATAATTTATTACATAATTTATTTGTTAGTGCTTTATTAATACATTAGTTAATAATCTATAAATATGTTAATTATAAAATATTTAAGCATTATAATAATGAGTTAATACATTATTATAATATATTAATTTACATTATGTATTATTACAATAAATTGAATTGATGTATTATTACAATAAATTGATGTATCATTATTTTATTAATGTATCATTACCTTATTAATTAATGTATTACTTTATTATTGTATAAATATTTTATTAATGTATTAATACTTTAATGTAATAATGTAATACATTGATGTATTTTTTATTACTTTAATAATTTTTTAATGTATGAATGCTTTATTCATGTATTAGCTTATCAATGTATTACTTTATTATTGTATAATACTGTATTACTTTATCATTATCTTATTAATGTATTATTTAATAATGTATAAATACTTTATTAATACATTAATAAAGTAAGATATTGATAATACATTATTAAAGTATGAGTTAATATACTATTATAATTTATTACATAATGTATTTGTTAGTGCTTTATTAATACATTAATTAATAATCTATCAATACTTTAATTATAAAATATTTAAACATTATAATAATGAGTTAATACATTATTATAATGTATTAATTTACATGATGTATCATTATTTTATTAATGTATCATTACCTTATTAATTAATGTATTACTTTATTATTGTATAAATATATTATTAATGTATTAATACTTTAATGTAATAATGTAATACCTTAATGTATTTTTTATTACTTTATTATGTTTTTAATGTATGAATGCTTTATTCATGTATTACTTTATTATTGCATAATATCGTATTACCAATAATAACAAGTGATGCATGGCAGCGTAGTCCCTGTCGGGTTGAATTGAGAATAAATGCATAGGGATGGAGAAAAAGTAGCGGAGGCAGATGGAAACTACAGCAGAAGTGTGGCAAGCATCATGAAGCATAGGTGGTATCCATGCAGTAAATGACACATGGCTCTAGAGTCCCATTTATTTTTTGAAACTATATAATCCATTTTTCTATGTTAAAAGTTATATGCATAGCATGAAAAAAAGATATGCACGAGAAAAAGATAATTCGAATTAAATAAACACAATTTCTTGACATTCAACATAGTTGAAAATAAAAATTTATGAGCACATAAGTATTTAAAATGAGATAAAAAATAGTTTTATATGAAATATATCAAAAAAACTATTGTATGTTACATATTCCTGGAAATTTAAAAGTCTATTTTGGTCATATTTGTGAATAATTTTTCTTTCTTTGATATGGCTTGTTCACATGATTGGACAATGAGATGCAGGTTCTTCACTTTCTCTTTCCAGCATGTATTTAATTGAGTGATCTGATTTTTGGAGGGGAGACCGTGTTGTTTTCTTCTCGTTTCTTTCATGTTGTTGACATGGGTGCCAAAAGGAAGGACATTGTCTAAATAGAAACGTTCTTCATTTTTTAAATCCGCCTGCAAATGTTCGAGCAAAGTATGTGCCCTCATTCCAAGGGAAGCCATGCTTTGTGATGTTTCCCACGCCTCAACAATAAACTCCATTCTTTTCTTGATATTATTCTCCACATATCCTCTACACGATGTGAGGAGGCTAGAGGATCCTTTTAACTTGGTTGCAGGGGTGGTAGGCATGGCTATTTCTAAAGGACTAGCAAGCAATGGAATAGGAATCAAAGCTTCTTCCAATTCCTTGAATCGGTCCTTCGGTATGGCATTCTCAGCGTCAATGACTCCAATGGAATCATCAAGAGCATCTCTGGTTTCTCTGTGAAGTCGAGATATTTGGGACGACTGCATGTTTGCAAGGTTAACCTCTGAACGAGATTTTCCTTTCTTATTTTTTACATCTCTCTTTTCAATAATTATTTTTTTAGACTCGTTGTAAAAAACAACGCTCTGGAACACGAAGGATTCATCTTCATCAAAAATTTTGGTATTAGCTATGTCCATTTGACGACTATGCTGGATCGCATCTTTGAGATGATTAAGGTTGTGGAATACGCTTTCCAGATCAGTCTCAAGTTCCATGTTCTCACTCTCAATTTCGGGCTCTTCCGCCTGCCATACAATTTTTTTTCTCTTCTTCTCCATGGAAAGCTTGTGAGAACTATCAATTTTACGATGATGAGGGTTGTTATCTCCTCCTCAGTTTGAAGAATTATGAGTTTCTTTCTTGTTGTGGTGGGCCATTGGAACGATGCTCTAGGATGTCATGCTTTTTGGAGTGCTATCTGTCGATTGAACACTCTTCTCACCGGGGCCTTTTCCATGTTTCTTGTACAATTTAGTGGTGCTTTGTAGTATGTCTAGGTCGTTGGCATCAAAAGCAGGAGTGTTGTTTCCAGTGTCTTTGTTTTCGCTCAGGTGTTTCTGGAAAAAAGAATTTCAGAGGCCAAGTGTAAGTAAATGTTCTAAAAAAGATTTATTAGGGTTGAACCCTCTCAGGATTTTAGCATATATTAGGTTCAAGTTGTTGAAATGGGCTGCGAATTCGTCAATTTTGTTGACGTTCCTCAACATGAAGTCTCTGACTTTCCAAGGTAGAGGAATGAACTACTTTTTTCTCTTCTCATGAAATAGATGCAACGAGTAGTTGTATTGCCTTGCTATTTCTGTAACAAACATTTTGTCTGTAATGTGACATGGAAGGAGAGCAGGTTTTTCCTTAGAGCCAAAATTTCTTATCACACTGTAATTATCCATTTGTTCAAGTGCCCCCTTCCTATCCACAAACTTGGTTTCCTGGTCAGATATGTGGGGAGCATATTCTCCTAACAAGAAAAATTTGAAAACAGAGACAAAGTTATTAAAAATCTCATAAAAACAGTGGGAGGCCTTGTGCTTCCACAAGGCCTGGTACCAGAAGGTTACTGGGTCGAATTCCTAGTTTTCCTTCTTGGACAAAGACAGTTTTGGAAACTAACATCAATGCGCTATCGCAAAAACCAAGTAGGATGACATATAAAATTTCTTATCCTTTTTTAAACTTGACAATTGGGAACAAATTCCATGGGAAATTAGCTTCCCCCAATGAAAAATGGCTTGTTCCTTGACTGTGAAATACAAAATATAAAGAACGATGCAGGAAATAGTTGTTGTAGATTCCTGTCCCGTTATTCTTGTAAACAACCAAGCAATTTCCCGGAATGGATTTCTAAATGAACTAACCTGCAAGCTTGTGATATCTTCAGGAACTTCCATCAGGTCTTCTAGGAAATCGGGCAAGAGGTCCAACCCATTATTATGCTTTCTTAGGAACTGCTTGGAGTCTTCTCCTCTGAACATCAATGTTGGCTCCAACAATATTAACATCTGGCAGAAGACCTGAGGTGACAAAGAAATAGAAGAGTGGTCCCGCAGTGGAATAATTCTTTGGCCTGAATTATATTTATCGGTGCACCAAGAGACCAGCTCCTTACAGTAAAAAACTTTAGGGACATAGCCTGCCTAAGAAATTCCATAGGTCCAAATTATTTCGTTTTGGGTGGAAGGGGATGAGTAATAATAATATGCCCTGGACCACTCGAAGTTCTGGTCCTCGTGCCCGAAGATGTTCACTGTATATCCACAGAAGTGTTGTCGAGATGGTGCCATAAGTTTATGAGAAAATCTGTTTGCTCCAGATGATGGTTGAAATGAACAGTTGGAGGGGATAATATAACCCTCTACAAATGTTGGTTCAATGCTTGTGAATGGGAAAGATCCTCGATCCTTTCGCTCATTAATGACAATCTCTATGGGTGTTGCGTGATGAGTTGTTAGTAGTAAAGCTTACTTATTGCATACTTAGAAGTGCGAAGGTGGCGAGTACGACAAAGAGCAATTAAAGATTGGAGGTTTCGTGAACATGTCAACCCGATGACGTGCGAACAACATTCCATGATTTTGAAATTAACACTCGTAAGGGATAATAAAACTCTCTGCAAATCTTGATTTAATGTGTATTAATGGGAGATCTCCTCGAGCCTTTCGCTTATCAATGACAATCTATACAGTTCCTGCATGATGAGTTGTTAGCATTAAAGCTTACTGATTGCATATTTAGAAATAAGACCTATATATGTGTGTGTGTGTGTGTGTGTGTGTGTGTGTGTGTGTGTGTGTGTTTATAAACAATTTTTTATTATAAACAAATGTGAAGGTGACAGAGACAGGGAAGAGCAAGTAAGGAATGGCCAAGTATGAAAAGCAGTCGGGCGGGCTTCAAAATAGGGTTATAGAGGATACTCATGAGAGGTGAGTGTCCAACGGTCAAATTTTATGTCTCAAAACTTTTGACTGCAAAACGTGTAAAACGGAAGAGGGCATGATGGGGCAGTTCAGCGGTCGGTTTGTATATTTGCAGAATTCCGGGAAAGTGGCTAAGTATGGAATAGGGAAATGGTCGGTCGGGCTCATTTTTTGAATTAAGAATTGAAGATTTCGTAAACAGGCCAACCCGACGACGCGCGAACGACATTCCATGATGTTTGAAATTAACACTCGGAAGGGATAATATAACCCTTCAGAAATCTTGGTTTAATGCGTATTAATGGGATATCTCCTCAAATCTTGGTTTAGCATTAAAGCTTGCTAATTGAATACTTAGAAATAAGACCTTATATATAGACACACACACACACACACACACACACACACACATATAAACAATCTTTTTTATTATAAATAATACTCTTTTATATATACATAAGTATGAAGCACGATCAAACGGGATTGAAAGTAGGGTTGCAAGCGATACAGAGGAGGGGTGAGTGCCCGACGGCCAAATTATATATATATATATATATATATATATATATATATATGTTTTTGTAAACAATTTTTTATTATAAGCAAGTGCGAAGGTGACGGGGACGAGGAAGAGAAAGTAAGGAATTGCCAAGAATAAAAAGTAGTCAGACAGGTTTCAAAATAGGGTTACAGAGGATTCTCAGGAGAGGAGAGGGCCCAGCGGTCAAATTGTATGTCTTGAAAATTTTGACTGCAAAAAGCGTAAAAGGGAAAAGTACATGATGGGGCAGTCCAATGGTCAGTTTGTATATTTTTAAAATTTTGGGTGTTGTTTCCAAGTCGTGGAACAATTGAAGGGCAATCTTGAGCCCGGATGTCCGGGAACCTGCAATCGAAAAAGTGGCTAAGTATGGAACAGGGAAACGGTCGGTCGGACTCGTTTTTGCTAATATATTGAAATTTGTAATAGATATCCCATTACCTAGCAAGTTCTTTTCTGCATGTATATTGTGGAATTCTGGGTGTTGTTTTTAGGTTGCGGAACAATGTAAGGGAAATCTTGAACCCGCCTGTCCGAGAACCTGCAAGCGAAAAAGTCGGTAAGTATGGAATCGAGAAATGGTTGGTGGAATTTTTTTTCTTGAGTCCGCCTATCCGGGAACTCACAATCGAAAAAGTGGCTAAGTAAGGAATAGGGAAACAGTCGGTCAGACTCATTTTCGCTAATATATTGAAATTTGTAATAGATATCCCATTACCTGGCAAGTTCTTTTCTTCATGTATATCGCATAATTCCGGGTGTTGTTTTCAGGTCGCGGAACAATGCAAGGAAAATCTTGAACCCGCAAGAAAAAAAGTCGGTAAGTATGGAATAGGGAAATGGTCGATGGAATTCGTTTTCACTAATATATTGATATTTGTAATAGATATACCATTACCTGGTAGGATATTTTATGCATGTTTCTAGACAAGTTTTGTAGGAACAATTATTATGATGGCCTCCTCAAGGCATGGTGAGATGTCAACATTTAACCTCAGTTATTGCATACTTGGAAAGAAGTGCGAAGGTGGCGGGCACATGAAACAACAATTAGGAATTGGATATTTCGTGAACCTACCAACCCGACGATCCGCGAAAGAGATTCAAAGAAATGGCTAATTATGGAAAGTGAATGAACGGGCTTCAAAATGGAGTGACAATAGTTCCACAGGAGACGTGAGGACCCGACGGTCAAATTGTAGGTCTTGGAACTTTTGAGTGCAAACTGTGTAACACGGAAGAGGGTATGATGTGAGATTCTGGTTGTAAATTTGTATATCATGGAAGTCAGGGTGTTGTTTGCAGGTCACAGAACAATGGGAGTGCAACCTAGAGCCCGCCTACCTGAGAATTTGCGGTCAGATAAGTGGCTAGGTATGGAATGGGGAAGTGGTCGATCGAAGTCGCGATATAAAAGCACGAGTGCAAATGTAAACCCGTGAGTCCGCCAACCCGCACAGCTAGACATTTTCGAAAAAATGAATAAGTAACGAGAAAGAGAAAGTACAAGGAAAGAGAAACAAGAATTTGGTTAAGTATAGAAGAGGGAAAAGAAGGGCCAATATATTCAAATCTGTAATAGATATCCCATTTCCTAGTAAGATCTTTTCTGCATGTTTCTGGAGAAGTTGTATACTTATTGCGTATACTTGGAAAGAAGTGCAAAGGTGGCGGGCACATGAAACAATGACTAGGAATTGGAAATTTCTTGAACCTGCCAACCCGACGATCTACAAAAGATATTCCAAGAAATGGTCGTGTGGAAAGCGATCAGACGAGCTTCAAAATAGGGTGACAAGGGTTTCGGAGGAGACGTGAGGCCCTGACGATAAAATTGTATGTATCAAAACTTTTGAGTGCAAACTGTGTAACACGGAAGAGGGGTTGATGTAGTGGGCCTAATGGTTAAGAACATGTGTTTCCTCTTAAGAGGTCACAAGTTCAAATCCAGAGGGGGGTAGGGTATGTATACCTCCGTAGACTTTACTAGTCAAATCGTTGGGTGGAGAGGGGTCCCTTGTCCCACAAACAAGGGGGTCTCATACACCAATTTGGTGTGGCTTGGTCTTGACCTTAAAAATAGATTATTATTATTATTATAGGAGTCTAGAAGTCAATTTGTATATCGCGGAAGCTGGGGGGTTGTTTGCAGGTGAAGGAGCACTAGAAGTGCAGTTCGCCTGTCCGGGAAACCGCAAGCGAAAAAGTCAGGTAAGTATGGAATTGGAGGCGCGAAAGAGATTCCAAGAAATGGATAAATATGGAAAGCAGGTGCATGGGTTTCAAAATGGGGTGACCATAGTTCCCCAGGAGACGTGAGGACCTAAAGATCAAATTGCAAGTCTCGGAACTTTTGAGTGCAAACTGTGTATCACGGAAGAGGGTATGATGTGGGAGTCCGTCGGTAAATTTGTATATCGCAGAGGTTTGGGTGTTGTTTGTAGGTCACGGAACAATGGAAGTGCAATCTAGAGCCCGCCTGCCCAGGAATCCACGATCTGAAAAGTGGCTAGGCATGGAATGGGAAGCGGTCGGTCAGAGTCGCGATATAAAAGAAGGAGTGTAAATGTGAATCTGTGAGTCCACCAACCCGTGCATTGAGACATTTTCAGAAAAATGACTAAGTAACCAAAAAGAGAAAGTAGAGGGGAAAAAGAAACGAGAATTTGGTCAAGTATAGAAGAGGGAAAAGAAGGGCCAATATATTCAAATATGTAATAGATATTCCATTTCCTAGAAAGATATTTTATGTATGTTTCTGGAGAAGTTGTATACTTATTTCATATACTTGGAAAGAAACCTGAAGGTGGAGGGAACAAGAAACAACGACTAGAAATTGGAAATTTCATAGACCCGCCAACCCGACGATCCGCGAAAGAGATTCCAAGAAATGGCCAAGTGTGGAAAGCGGTCAGACGGAATTCAAAATAGGGTGACAAGGGTTCTCAATGAGACATGAGGCCCCGATGGTCAAATTGTATGTATCGAAACATTTCAACGAAAAATGTGTAACACGAAAGAGGGGATGATGTGGGAGTTTAGAAGTAAATTTGCATATCGCAAAAGCTAGAGTGTTGTTTGCAGGTCACAGAACAATTGAAGTGCAATTTATAGACCGCCTGGGCGAGAACCCACGATCGAACAATTGGCTAGGTATGGAAAGGGGAAGCACTTGGTCGGAATCACGATATAAAAGCATGAATGAAAATGTGAACCCGTGAATCCGCCAACCCACGCAACAAGAAATTTTCGGAAAAAATGACTAAGTAACCAGAAAAAAGAAACTACAGGGGAAAAAGAAAGGGGAATTTGGTTAAGTATAGAAGAGGGAAAATAAGGGGATAAAAGAGTGGGAAAATAGAAAAGCGAAGGGCAATTTTTGTAAGCGGGAATTGGTCTCAAACAAGTCCCATTGTTGCAAAACCATCATTTTCTAGTCAAATATTTTATCCACTTACTCGTTTTCTATTGTGCTTGTACCATTAAAAAGGGTGTGAGCAAATGCTTTGTGGAAGATTAGTTTTTATTACAACTTGTGTGAGTAATTGTGTTCTTAATACATTCTTCCATGACTTTGACATATTAACTTAAGTATTAAACTTCTTGCATGATGGGTTGTTAGAATTAAAGCTCAATAGTTGCATCTCTAGAAACAACAATGACGATCTTGAATTTTAATATTGTAGTTGATTTCATATTACCATTTGATTACAACCACCATATATCAGTTTTTTTTTTTTAATTTATTTATTACCGAACAAGAAATTTGGTAATTTCATTGATAAAGTAAAAAGTGTTGAAATAGAGGCCAGGGGATGGACAATTAATAAATTTTTCCCTTCCAGAGTAAAGGAATCAAGGAAGGGAAAGGGAAATAAGAAATTGTTTGCTTCGCAAGGCCGAGATGAAAACAAAATTTCCAGGGCGGGTCCCCAACTGCCGCATTGTGATTTGGTCTTGCTATGTTCTATCTGCATTACAAATAGAATTGAATGTTGGTTTGAAACTATCTGAAATTCATTTTTGTTTCCATAAAAGCCTAATGGGATCGACACAATGCATTGTCATATAATTGTTAAATGCTCCATATTAGATCAAATTACTTGAGCCAATACAATATTTAGGAACTACGAGACTATCGAACCATGCCAATGATAAGAGGTGTTAAATTCATCAAAGAAGCAACAACCAAGACTCCAAGGAAATTTTTTTAATAGTAAATCCATTTAAAAAATATATATATTGGGCAGTGTATATCTATCCATAGAAATTGGACTGAGTTCTTTGCACCAAAACATTGAACATATTTGTCATAAACACATGCACAGGATCTGCAACATGCAGAAACCATCGAGATGCTCTTCAACATGCATACAAAACTAATTACCATGCTTTTTTCTAGGAAATCCTTGCAGTCTTCTCCTCGGAAGGTCAATGTTTGTTGTCACAATCTCAATATCTTGCGGAAGACCTGAGGCGACAAAGAAATAGGAGACTAGCTCCGTAGTGGAATAAATCCTTGGCTTGAAGCAGGTGAACAACACTCCTACTCATGACACTGACATCGCTCCAATGCTGCACCCCAACAAGAAAGCAACCCAGAATTTTTCAAACGCATGAGGACAGAAGAACCCATCTTCGCTATAAAATTGATAGTTCTCATAAGCTTCCCATGAGGAAGAAGATGAAAGTTAAGACACACCAAGAGACCGCCTCCTCACAATCAAAGACTTCAGGGACACAGGCTGCATGAAAAATTCTAGAGGCCCAAATTAGTCCATTATGGGCGGAAGGAGATGAGTAGTAGGAATATTCCTTGCACTAGTGAGAGTTTTAGTCCTCATCCCCTAAGATTGTAATTGTATATCCATAGAACATGAGAGTGGTACATCAATTGAATAATTTTTTGTCTTGAAATATATCTTTGGGAGCATCAAGAGACCATTTCCTTATAGTGAAATACTTCCACCCAAAACAGATTAATTTGGATGTCTGGAATTCCTACTCTCGATCTGCAAAGAGGCTATTGCGTTCAGCGTCAGTTTCTTTTCTGAAACCCCTTCTTTTGGTCTTGTCAGGGCCGCCATCGCTGAGCCGGTAAGTGCCCCCCATTATGGTTGATTTCAATTTGGGCGTAGGAGTTGGAACAATGTATGCATTGCCATCATCCATTTCCATATCATCGCCCATCATATCATTTTCTCCCGGCTCGAAATTGACCGCATCAACCTATGTGCTAGCCATCAATGCAGGCGGGCAGGCTGTCTGAGCAGACAGGGTTGCCTTGGAATTCTTTGGCTTGAAATATATCTCTCGATTCACCAAGGGACCATCTCCTTTTTTTTCTCCTGGGTGGAGGGAGATGAGTAGCGAGAATATGCCCTGAAGTACTAGAACCTCTGGTCATCATGCCCGAAGGTGTTTAATGTATATGGATAGAACTATTGTTGAACTACTGCCATAAGTTAATGACAATTTTTGTTTGCTCCAGATGATGTTTGAAATGAAAATTCGGAAGGGATAATATAACCCTCTACAAATCTTGGTTTAATGCGTATCAATGGAATATCTCCTCGAGTCTTTTGCTGATCAATGACAATCTCCACGGTTCGTGTGTAATGATTTGTTACCATTAAAGCTTACTAATTGCATATTTAGAAAAAAGTGCGAAGGTGGCGGTGACCGCGAAGAGTGATTAAGGATTAGAGATTTCGTAAAGGTGCCAACCGGAGGACGCATGAAAGAGATTGCATGATGCTTGAAATGAATACTTGGAAAGGATAAAACAACTCTCCACAAATCTTGGTTTAATTCGTATTAATGACAAATCTTCTCCAACCTTTTAGACATTAATGACAATCTTAACGGTTCCTGCATGATGAGTTATTAGCATTAAATCTTAATAATCGCATATCTAGAAAGAAGTGCGAATGTGGCAGGGATGGCAAAGAGCGATTAAGCATTGCACATTTTGTCCACCTCCCAACCCACAAAAGAGATTCCAAGAAATGGCCAAGTATGGAAAGCGATTGGACGAGCTTCAAAATAGGGTCACAAGTTATACTCAGGAGACGTGAGGGGCTGATGGTATAATTGTATGTCTCTGAACTTTTGACTGTAGAATGTGTAACATGGAACAAGGCACAATGACAAATTTCGACGGTTGTCAGATACCCACTACCTAAATCGGATTTTTCTGGTCTTCTGCCGAATCAGATGCCCTAAACATCCATGGAGGACCAGCGTAAGCTGGTCCTTTCTCTCTCCCCACTCCCATGTGGTCGCGGGTCACGATCACAGTCTGAATAAATGCAATACCTCTTTCATATTTCGCACCTCAGTGCTATAGTGACGTCGAGTCGTTTGACTTGGCAACCGCCGAATCTCGATAGGGCTAGCGATCGGCCAATGGGGGCGAATCCCTACAGGGTTAGAAAATGGCTAATAAGAACAAATCCCAATAGGGCCAGAGAACAACCAATGAGAAACGGCCCCGTTGTGTGGTTAAGTGAAACACATGTGGTAGAGAGGGAAATGCGACACGGTGGATGACATGACAGGAGGGGCCCCACTTCACACACCACACTATTCCGGACCCCCCCCATTAAAGGCAGAATGGCAAGGGGGGTCCAGAATCCGCCTGAGCACCGTTGATCATGATGAATTAATCTCGATTGTTCGAGAGTTGCGCGTCCAATTCCGGACCCCCCCCCCCCACAATTAAAGGAAAAATGGCAAGGGGGCTCTGGAATGCATCCTCAGCCGTAGATCTAGGCGGGTGGACTCTGGCCATCTTGATCTATTCGCTACTTACCCTAATGCGCGCTTGCGCCCCAGCGTAAAACTGGCATCTCTTCCTCACATCGGACGGTCGTTACGGACCCTGAGATTTCCCGAAGGAATCTTGTCCGTCCATCGGGACTTAGCCACNGGGTAAGTAGCGAATAGATCAAGATGGCCAGAGTCCACCCGCCTAGATCTATTCGCTACTTACCCTAATGCGCGCTTGCGCCCCAGCGTAAAACTGGCATCTCTTCCTCACATCGGACGGTCGTTACGGACCCTGAGATTTCCCGAAGGAATCTTGTCCGTCCATCGGGACTTAGCCACATGCTATTGTCTCGACATTATGGATCGGGACTTGTCAAGGCAAGAACCCGAGTTTTTGTCAGCGGAACTCCTGAATCCCCGATCCCCGAAACATGTAATCTCTCAACACGTCACCTCCTTAAATCGGACGGTCCACAACTGCTCCGGGGTTTCCAACCAGGAAAATCCCGATCCCTTGTCGCCAGGACTCCTGATCTCGCGATTTTCGATTCCCCGGAATGGGAGATCTCACGACACGTGGCCTCCGTTAATCGGACGACTCAGATCCATCCCGGGGTTTTCACCATGGAAAATCCCAAACTCTTGTCAACATGAATCCCGATTCCGCGATTCCCGATTTCCTGAAATGGGAGATCTCACGACACGTGGCCTCCGTCAATCGAACGGCTCAGATCTGTCCCAGGGTTTTCACCATGGAAAATACCAAACTCTTGTCAACAGGAATCCCGATTCCGTGATTCCTGATTTCCCGAAATGGGAGATCTCACGACACGTGGACTTCGTCAATCGGACGGCTCAGATCCGTCCCAGGGTTTTCGCCCCTAATACACTGGAGTCTTAACCTTCGAGTAACTCCTGACAGATCCAATGACTGTCGGGTTTTTTCAGTCGAGATCTGATGGCTCATAATGGTTCCTACCCATGCATTCTTCCATGACTCCCTGGGCGTGGAAAAGTTCCACGGTCCAGATACCCTCATGAACCTTGGGGATCTACGGTCCTAAACTCTTCGCTACCCACGAAGACACCGGAAAACCAAGTGGTAAGGAATTTAACGCCCTACTTTCTCCTACTAATCTAACAGTCGTGGGTGACCGCAGATTCCCCGACGAAATCTCATCTGTCGATTAATACCTATAAGGTTAAGGTACTTAACTTTCCAGCTCCTTCCTTCGATCTGACGGTCGTGAGTGACCACAGATCTCCCGACGGGATATCATCCGTCGATTCGTTACTTCATCCTTATGTTGTCATCTCGGTTTTCAAGAGGATCGTTCCTCCTTATGCAGGGTTACTAAGGCCTTACGCCTTCACAACCGCCTTCCCAGTTCTTGATGGAATTTTCAAGGAAGGTAATTATATGGGGAGATTTACTCAGGATACTACCTGAGGTATATAAGGATGTCGTCCTCCCAAGAGCCAGGCATGAAGTCTGAATTGGAACAGTACGCACACAAATAACGAATTCATGAGGACATAAACCATACGTAGTCTTTCCATATAAATATACAACTACTAGTACTGATCGAAACACCATACAATCATTCTTATAATGAAATCATTCACAGTTTCATAGCTTATGAGCATAATTATCAGAATAAGCATATATATATATTTCAAGATGCCAGAGGAAAAACACTTATCAGAGATAACATCAGGTGTCAAGCAACTGCTGAGAGGGGTGCTCTTTTCCACCCAACCATAGGCTTAGCGACTCCTAGTGGATTTACCACTAGCCACCCCCGAGCTGAGACCACGATGCTGTGAGACTGCGTCTCTATTTGCCAGTGAACAGGAGAAAAGGTTGCAATCCTTCCTCTCTGTTATCACTCACTCTGCATATTGCTAGAGTTCTCCCCTCGCGTCTGCTCCCGCCCAATCGCTTCTACCCCACACCTTATCCTCTTGCGAGGTTGCATGTGGCGCGATTACCCTCGCACTGGCCAGTCATGATGGCTTTATGGATGGGCGGTTCACCTCCCCATCCCTCATTAATTCCTGAGGAGCCATCAACCTACCAGTCTGCGAGGCATTTAATTCGGGGCTAGCGAGCCGCTTTTGGTTCTCCGGGCCAGTGGAGTCCAAATACGGTATTAATTCTCGATGGAAGTTAACGCCACCTTTTCAGGTGCCTTCCACCGCCATCGTGGTCTCTTTTCTGCACATCTCCTCTCAACCATCCT
>JASDQU011102679.1:3643-18821 GCA_032191745.1 Picea mariana
AATCAGATATCGGTCATGCCTGAGGACAGAGAAAAAACGGCCTTTACCACTCCTTGGGGCACATTCATGTATGCCAAAATGCCTTTTGGGTTGATGAATGTAGGATCCACATTTTAGCGAGCCATGGACATAGCCTTTATCGGGGAGAAAGATTAGTTTGTGGTGATCTATCTGGATGACATCACAGTCTTCTCGAAGTCAGATAAAGAGCACTACTGTCACCTGAGAAAAGTTTTCTCAAAGTGTTGAAGGTTCGGCCTTTCCCTAAACCCCAAGAAATATTTGTTTGCTATGGAGGAGGGGAAGCTATTAGGACATATAGTATTAGCAAAAGGAGTGAGGATTGATCCTAGCAGAGTGGAGGCAATTCTGACCCTGTCACTTCCCAGATCTAAGAAGGAAGTTCAGGCCTTTTTGGGGAAGATTAATTTTCTGAGGAGATTCGTCTCGAATTTCGCTGAGCTGGTGAAACACATCACAACCATGCTCAAGAAGGGAAATGAAGTGAAATGGACCGTTGAACCTAGGGAATCTTTTGTCCAAATAAAAAGAGCATTGATTGAGGCACCTGTGCTGGTCGGTCCTGACTATTCCAAAGATTTCCTAATCTTCTCTTTCGCTTCTTTTGATACAATAGAAACGATCTTGTTGCAGAAAAATGAGGAAGGGCGAGAGCAACCCATCGCCTTCTTCAACAAAGCATTAAGAGATGTAGAGGTCAGGTATGAAATCATGGAGAAACAGGCCTATGCCTTAGTGAAAGCTCTCAAAGCTTTCAGAGTCTATGTCTTGCACTCAAAAGTGACTGCATACGTTCCTTCAGCCTCTGTGAAGGATATCCTTGTACAGCTCGACATTGATGGGAAGAGGAGTAAATGGATAGCTAAGATCCTAGAATTTGACTCGGAAATAAGGCCTACCAGATTGATCAAAGGTCAAGGCTTAGCCAAGCTGTTGGATGAAGCTAATCGCAAAGCTTTGGGGGTAGGTTTCATCAATGCATGTTCAAAAAATCAGCAGAATCAGTTGTCCGACGTAGACCCTCAAACAAAACCCTTGTTGGCTCGATGTCCTTGGTATAAGGATGTCATATATTTTCTGTAGGAATTGCGGCCCCCAGACGGCCTGCAAAGAAACAAAGCAAGAGATCTGAAGCTCAATGCAGTCAGGTACTGCCTTATCGATCAAATTTTATACTGGAAAGACCCCCTGGGAGTGCTTTTAAAATGCATGGATCCTCAAGAGGCCGACAAGATCATGGTTGAATTTCACAATGGCCTATGTGGAGGGCACCATTCCTGGAAGACCACAGCCCACAAAATTCTTAGAGCTGGGTGCTACTGGCCCACCTTGTTCGCTGATGTCCATAGAGGAGTTAGAGCCTATATCCCATGCCAAAGATTTTCAGGAAAGCAACAACTCAAGTCCCTACCTTTAAAGCCTGTAGTTGTTTCGGGACCTTTCCTGCAATGGGGCCTAGATTTTATTGGAAAAATCCACCCTGCTTCCAGCGAGCAGCACAGATGGATTCTGACTGCCACAGATTTCTTTACTAAGTGGATTGAAGCTATCCCCACCAGGAGTGCTTCCCACAAGGTAATCATTGGGTTCCTGGAAGACCTCATCGTAAGGTTTGGCTGCCCAAGAAAGATTGTTACTGATAACTCAACCTCTTTCAAGGCTGAGCCGTTGGTCAAGTTCTATGAACAATTCGGGATCAAATTGATTCACTCCACCCCATACTATCCCCAGGGCAATGGTCTAGCAGAATCCTCCAACAAAAGCCTAATAAGAATCATCAAAATATTACTGGAAGACAACAAAAGGGCATGGAACTCGAAGCTGAAATTCGCTCTATGGGCCGATTGGGTGACCACAAAGAGATCTATAGGCCTCTCCCCTTTCCAGTTAGTTTACGGAGCAAAAGCTGTCTTCCCTTCTCAGCTGGCCATTCCCGTAGAAAATTTTTTCCAGGATTATCAAGAAGAGCCCAATGACATGATCAGGAGGATTCATAAACTGGTAGAAGTCCAGCAGGCTAGAGAGCAGGTAATGATCAGAATTTAGGACCATCAGTGGATGACCAAGCAGGTGTTCGATAAGAAGGCCAAGAAGGAGGGGTTCCAGATAGGAGACCTGGTGCTGAAATGGGATGCTCCTAAGCAAGATAAGGGCAAACACGAAAAATTTGAAGCCCTATGGATCGGGCCTTTCAAAATCTCTGAGGTCTTCTCAAATAACACATACAGGTTGCAAGATTTGGAGGGTGAAGAAGTTTTCAGCAGCCCAGTAAATGGGCATTTTCTTAAAAAATGTTTTGTCTGAGCCTTCGGTGGCTCCTATGTTTTGTAAATATTGTCCTTTCAGTTCTTTATTTTTACTTTTATTGTTTCGGCTTAGTAATGACTCCATAGCCCAACAACAAGGCACTGGAACTACAAAATGAGTCCTTAGAGCATCACAGGGATGACTCTATCCCCCATGGAGCCTAATGTTAGTAAAATTTCTTGTCCTGGGCACAAGAGTATTCAGGTCTGCAAGTTACACAAGAAGTGCCCGAGCGCGACATGGGAAAATCTCATTTTTCGGGTTTCCTAGCAAGTAAGCGGGCAAAATTATGTTGTCGATGGTCCAGATCCATCTATAGGAGAAGATCGACGGTCAGAGGGAAATCGCGGTTAGCAGATTTGCGCTGAGATTAGCGTGACGGATAGTGCCCATATTGCATGAAGGAAAGGATAACAGCTGTCCATCCAAAGGATACGTGGCATGTGATCTGGTCACATCGACGTTTCGACATTCGGGAGTTTGAAGGGAGAGATTTCTATGTTGTTCTGCATTTTGAAGCCCCGAACCCCAAAGCGCCAAAAGCGTCTAGAGTCGGGCCTGCAGTGTTACGGAGCAATCGCAGCCATCCATCCATAGGAGACACCTGGCGTGTGATTAGGTTCCTCGCTGTTTCGCCCATCGCGATTTCGAGGCGCAAAGAACAACTTCGTCATATTCCGATGCGCGAGGTGCTGGGAGTGTCCAGGATCCGGGCCCACAGTGTCGCTGAGTGAGATCAGGACCGTCATATTTGAGAAGGATGCGTGGCACCCAATTAATCCATCTTGGCGTTTCTCTCATCGTGACTATAATAAGCAAGGATTATCTCCTTCCTATTCGCGAATGCCGAAAGAGCCTATGGGAATAAACGCAGGGTCACGACCCGTGGGCACTTGGGTAATAAAAGAGCTATGCAAAAGGGGCCAAAGGCGTCGAGTCCAGTCGCCGAAAGGATCATCGCGATCTCCAGGTGCCATCTGATATGATCTCGCTCCTGGTTTCCGCTTGGAATAAATGAAGGTGAGAAGTGGTGGTTGAAACCTCTCCTCATGCATTAAGTGTAAGGAAGGAAGGGTATGGCAAGCGGTCTGATCGAGAGGGTCCTGTGTACCATTTTTTCCAAAGAATCCATGCTGAGTCCTTGACTAGCCAGAGGAAGTCTGCACACGCTAACTCGACATTTACTGGCTCAGCTACTCCCCTCGCAGGAGCCATGCGCAGTTAAGATGGCATTTGACAAAGAATACCCGTCCGAATTTGGCTGAAGAGACAACAAGCCTTGGATGACTGAGGAAACCTCTGTTAGGTGATTTTTCTGAGTATATAGACTCAGTCTTTGTATTTGGTAAGCTATTGATGGTAGAGCGAAGCTCCCAATTGTAAAGTTTTAACAGACACTCTAATGCTCTGGTTATGCATATGTATGTTAGATTTCTTGTTTAATGTCAGACAGTCCTTCTTTTCCTGTCTAAGTTTTCATCTTATACTAAGAGAGTTCGTGATCGACTGATTCGCACGAATTATGGCAATTATGTTGTGATAAAGGATTTATTGTGGCATTATTGTATTCTCTGGTTTTCTGCGTTTGAATGTAAGAAGATCTTGCATTTAGATGTCTTCTTCTACAGTCTGTTAGGAACCTGATGTTTACTACAGACCTTTGCATCTCTCTGATACAAGTCTTCCCCCTACTCACCCTCACTACAACTCGTTGTCTAAAGTTATCTAAGACATCACTTGCCCATGCATGCCTGGCCTAGTTTCAGAGTTAGAACCACATCGTTTTGAGTTAACTTCCATTCGATCACCCCATTAAACAAATCGTGACATAAACTGATGGGCATCGGGCTCTTCTCCTGTTGCAATCCAGGGGTGACTTCCGACGCTAACACACAGTATACTCAGGTTAGAAATAAACCTTCTTCTTGATAATCCACTATGTTCCTAACCCGTACTCCCACCATTAGTTACTTGGATGGACATAGTATCCCTAGCGCGCAAAAGTGAATGATAATTTTATTTCCCAATAAATCTTGCTAGTGGAAACTCAACCTAGGGATCTTGAAGTTAATCAAAAGGGACACTTGTAGATTGAATAAAATAAGTATTGATTACTCGTTGAATTGAAAGCTCGCGCTCAATTCTAACATGGGATGTAGAATCCTTGCGTGCACCAATATTTATGTGTTAATGATGATTGTAGAGTTGGGCTTCTTGATCTTGTGAATTTTTAGGATGGTTAGATCTTAGATCGTCGAGCAATTTAAAAGCATCGAATGTAGTTACCCTGCGTCTTGATTAGCTGGATTGATTAGAGTGCTTTCGTTTATAGATTTCATATAATGTATGACCGTTAAGATTTGGGATTCTCGCGCGAATGGGAATTAATGTCGTAATGATGGTCTTAGATAATAACCTTCTTACGCAATGAAATTTCAATGTACTACATAATGGTTTAGTTATGTACTTCTTGCGAAATGAATTTCGATGTACTAAATGATGGTTTTTAGTTATTTACTGCTTGCACAATGTAATTTAATGTAATGAAAACGGTTTTAGTCATTTACTTCTCCCGCAATGAAATTTCAATATACTGCATTATAGTTCTCAATGTTGACATTATTTTCCTAATGCAAATTTTTTTTTTACCTAATGTTGTCGCTTTGTTTTCGTAACGACGGGGATGTTACATGTTTCCACTCTTGCAACTTCAATAGTATGAGAGCCACAAAGTGCCATTATTAAAGGATCCACCACCATGCATTTCTTTCAAATTATTCATTTTACCTAGATCATATGTGTTTTATCTAGGAGGTGGGTAACTTAGGACTGCTACTAGGGGGGAAGGAGGATAACGCAACTAAAAAATAGCACTAGAATTCATCGATTTCCCATCAAATATTTATCAAGCAGAACTTGAACTCATCGTAGGGCCTAAGAAATATCTCTGGGGTTTTAACCATTTTTTATATGAAATTTTGTTGAGAATGGACATCAATGGTGTTGAGGCAACAAAATAAGTTACGGTGATTGTGGATCCCTATTTTACAAAACGAATTTTGATGAAGATTTCTATCCACCTTTGTGTTCATATTATCGATTGCGAAGGGAGTTTGAGTAGATAGAAGTCGGGGCCAACAATTTGGTTAACGACGAATGGGTTGAGAGATTATCACAACATCTGTTGGGAGCGTCAATGATGGAGCAACTAGTTCCAAAAATAACAACATATGCTCTCAATTATTTGGATTATCCAAGCTTGTGTGGTCGCTCCATGACAAATTCTTCTATGCGTAGGGCGGCCAACGACGATAATGGTTGGAAATCATATTATGATACAACACAAGCTATTATATATGTGAATGCATACTACTATAATATTTTAAGGGAAAACAATATAGTGGGTATTCAGTCGTTATGGGAGGACCAAGGAAATCACAATGGTTGAAAGTGGATAATTTGGCTAAATAAGGCTCTCTCAGGCAGGTTTTGGGAAGACTTGGTACTAGCACTGGTAGGATATTAGCTGGATTATGGTGACTATGTTTGTTGTATTTTATTAAGTGTTCTTAAGGGAAAGATCAAAGATAAACAACATATAACGAGTGTAGCCATGATTGAATATCCACCAGATGTTGACGATGGAGAATAATATACTGAAGAAAACGAATTTTATGCATTTTAGGAAGACTGCACTTTGACAACATGAATGGATCAGTTAACAACTCAAAATTGATTATTGATCAGTTAGTTCAGAAGTTGTGGATCTAGGGAAAGATCCCTTATTAGTTGGAGAGACATGCATGTGGATTGTAGTCTACTAGTAAGGTTACACGACATGCATATGGATTGTTGTCCAGTAATTGACTTTGGAAAATTCGTGATTCGAGAGTTGGGGGAGGTGGAATCCAGGAACTCAGGAATTCAACTAAATAGCTATACCTTTACAAGGTTTATGAGGCAACTTCATGGATCTCAAACCAGTCCATGAACTATGTTCAAATAAGAATCTTTTAAAGAATGTTACTGATTCTTAGTGTTTAGTTTATGTGTTTTACATTCAGTATATGTATTTTATTTCAACAGTGTACACCTTATGGGGAGGTATTAGAGATATAAGGCTCACTATGTAATAAATTCACTTTATGACTTTAGAATATGTTAATGTTCATTTTTTGTGTAAAACAATCTATCCCACATTCATAAGTGGAAATGATTTGCTTAATGAACAATGATATATAACTGTAGATTTTAACCTTGTACAATATTTACTGCAAACATATTTTCAGTAAAAGAACATAAAAGATACAATGACAAATACAAGCATTACACATAGCTTTTTCCCCTGTAAACCCAAACCGGGAAAACCAACATATTCTATATTCATTCATGGTAATGCATTGTTTACAATACAATATACATATAGGAGCCATCAACATCCAAAACCCTAACCCAATGACTTGGATTAGTCAACAAACCTAATTCCTTAACCGGAAATAGAAAACCATCAGCAAAAAACCATGTGCCAAAAAACCACCCAACAATGGACATGAAAATCGAGAAAACATGAAAAACGAGGCAAAAATGCGACACATTTCCCGAGGCAAAAAATGCGACACTACTACTCGTGCAAAGAATATAACACATACCCAACAATAACGAGGTAAAATCCTTTTAATAAATGCACAAATTATTCATTGATAATATCATATGGTGTTATTGTGAGTATCTTTCTTTGATCTTAGTTATGTGACTCAACCCTATCTAAGGTTCCACATTTAGTGATCTAGCTCATTTTGCAATACATAATCCATATGCTTGCAACCCACAAATCAAATTATGTATTCAAAAAAGTGTCACACTTAACACATTCATTAAAGAAAATAATTTGTTAAGGATGCTTATGTGTGTCCCAAATCACGAGGAAAGTGATTTCATACTTTTCATGTTGTAGAACTCATTAATAGTTTTTCAACAACGTATCATGTGCCTTAAACAAGGTTCATAGCGAAAAGTTATGGACCTAGGAAGTTAATGTGTCATTCCAACTATTTAATTTAGAATATAATAAAAATTATAATTATTGTACCGCTTACCAATTGTAGTCATAGGGTAATAGATAAGTCACTAGTCTAATAACTAATAGGTCACATGTTCGAGTCCCTGATGAGCCTATTAGATGCACAAACATGGAAATGGGATGCACAACATTGAAATTGGATGCATGGCATGCTCTGACATATTTTTTGCATCACATTTGGGACACACCATGGGATAAAATTGAAATGTAAATTAGGATGCAATGTAAGCTTAAAGACATAAACAAGGGCACTCTGATTATTTGGGATGTAAACTAGGATGCAAAAGAGGACACAAGAAGGGACTAAGTATAGATATAGGATGCAAACTCAAAATTTAGACCATAAAAGAGACACAAGATATGATCAAAGGATGCAAACTAGATGCAAAATGAGATACCCCCAAAATTGTACTTTTTTTCCTCATAAGACTTAGCAAATGTTTTAGAAAAAATACACTAGTCTATGAGGCAAACTAGACACAAAATGAGATGCTTAAAAATGTCCATTTTTACCTCATAAAAGATTTTAAAAATAAAAAAATACACTAATCTAAGACACAAAATGAACATTACAACCTTATTTTAAAATAATGTTTAAAACCAACTTATGATTCAAACTAGTATAATTAGTCAATATAATTCCTCACATTCCTTATAGTTTTGGGTTACTATTTTAGTAAATAAACTCAAATCAAATAACCCGATTTTTGTACATAAGTCAAATAAGCCTCTCCATTTGTACCTCTAATCACTACACCCTTTTTTTTCCTGGTAACATATTTGGGGGAAACCTCTTTGACACTTCCCCTCATTCTGCGGATGGAACCCAAGGTAAACCCCAGATTCTTTAGAGCACAAGGCCAAGTTGACAACTCATGAAAAATCATATATAACTCATTAACAACTAGCTTACTAAAAGAAAACATATCAGAAAGTGGGATTTGAATTTGAGAAGGGAGGATAACAACTTTTCCTCACAACCACTTGAACTACACCCAATCCAATCACTACACCTTATATTGTCATAGGATACATTAACATTAAATCACATCTACCTTACCCACACTTACATAAAGTTTTAAACTTTTACAACTTCACAACTTCACACATATAATATTTAAACATTTTTTTTCTCATAATACATCAACATGATACCATATCCATACTTTATTCTTGCCACATCCAAATTCACAACCATACACCCATGTAAGATTTGTTTCTAAAATATTTTCCTTTCACTTCCAAAACTTATCCCACAACACTTCTACTCATGTACCTCCTCTCATGCCTTCCATGCTCTCAATATTCTTCATAATACTCTCTCATGCCTTCCATGCCCTCAATATGCTTCATAACATTAATTTCAATCATACCCCACATATAGTAAACAACCATATCCATATTCACATCCTTATCCATTTCCATGCCCCTTCTATGAGTTCACTCAATGCTCTTCATAATCTCTATCCATTTCCATGTCCCGTCTCTTAATTGTCGTAATCATCTCTCTTTGCATGGACGATATATTTCATGAATCTTGTTGTCCTTGGTCGTACTTTGTTAGGTCGAAGTGAGAAAATAATTATCATAACTTCTAATTATAATTTATAAAAAAATAAAATAACAATATTTAAAAGTGGATAATTTTTTATTATTTTTTAAAAACAACATAAATGTAATTATATTTTAAATTATAAAATAATAATATTTAGAATTGGATAATTTTTCATTATTTTTTTAAAAATAACATAAATATAATTATATCTTAAATTATAAAAATTTAATGTTTAAAATTTTAATAAGTTTTTTCCCTAAGAAAAAAGTTGGGTAACTTTATTTATACACATAAAATTATATTATCAAATTTTATATAGCATTTTTATTTATTCCCTGGAATTTATAGAAAGAAAAAAAAAAGAGTTGTGACATTCCTCTTATATTTACATAAATTAAAATTTTAGAAATGAAAATTTTAGAAATGATTGCATTTCCAACTCCACATAAAAAAAAACATGTTCCTTCCCAAGGTTTCAGATTTTGCATCTTTTTTTATTAAACTAAAAAGCATTATATCTCATACATTATTTCTTTAATCCATTCCTTCTATGAAAAGGTTAGAGACCCAAACATTGTGAAAATTTCAATCCAAGGATGATGTGTATCGTTAGTATTTTGTTCTCCATTTTTCTTGAAGACTTTCTAGATTCCTCTATCCAAGTCTACACTTATTTTGGATAATCCATTTGTTACCTTATTTATGTTTCTATAAACATGTGCAAAAGAAATATGAGTGAAGGTTAATCATGAGGTCAAAATAACAAGAAATAAAGTTTGTAGTGTGAAATTCCTTAGAGTAAATTCTCCTTTCATCCATTGAATAATGAGTGACTCTCCAAAAAAAATTGAATTTGTATAACACCATATTCTTGAGCCAACATTGGGAGCCATTAGTTCACAAAAGTTATTTGTTTCTTGGCCAATTCTAACTTTGAAAAAAATACTATGGCTAGACGAAAGATGAAGAATTTCCCTATCCCCCCCTCCCAGGGGAGTTCTGACAAGCACCATCGATAAAAACCCATGGAATATATTTATTTATAACTTCTTTAGTAGAATCTCTTGTAGATTAGTTTTTCTGATGCTAGGGAAAGGTAGATAATATATTTCAACTTTGACGATACATTTCAAAGGTAAATTGTCCTTATCCTCAAACAACTTTGTATTCTTGGCCAACCAAACTCCCCAAGAAATAGTAAGAGGAAGAGATCTATACCTCTTGGTTTCCTTGTTAAAGCACCAATTCCTAAGAGCTTCCTCTATAGAATTCCCACTCCAAGTATTTTTCAAACTTGTCATTCCATCTATCTCGAACCAAACTTGCTTTGAATATTGGCAAGATATAATAAGGTGCATGCTTGTTTCATTCTCTTTCTTACAAAGACAACATCATCCTAGACTTGCAAAGTTCATTTTCTGCAAAATATCCCAGGTTCGTGCTTTGTTGTTCAAAAGAGGCTACACATTTTTATTTTTTTTTTGTTGGGAATTTGAATTTCCATACTTGTTTCCACCACTATACTTGTGGGATGTCACTTCCCTACATCAAGAGTTTTGTATCCTATTCTTGGCACATATTCTCCCATAGGATTCAAATACTATATAATATGATCCTCATCATCTCTTAGTATAACAAAACATTTTTTTAAGTTTTCCATGTACCTCTACCAAGTACCAACATCCTCTTCCCTTAGACCGACCTCCCTCCAAGTTAGCCATTGTTGTTGTCTATCTATATCCCTATCCCCTCTAGTAATCCGCCTGAGAATATGGAACCCTCTATCTCTTAAATCACATATCAATTGAGCAAGTAACTTATGTGTACCCCTACTTTCAATCCATGGATCTAATCTTATTTGGACATTGTTTCCCTTCCCTACGTGCTACACCAACCAATTTCCAACCAGTGGGAACGCTGTGACAATCACTTTCCAAATAATTGAAGCATTATGAAGTCTCATTACTGGCTTTCTTACCCAATCCTCCATGGTATTGGGAGATATGTATTTTTCCTTTATGACCTGAGCCCACAACCCAAAACCTTGAACTAGTCGCCAAACATTCTTTGTAGCCTTTAATCCCCATCCTCCTTGTGCTTTTGGTAAAACTATTTTTTTCCGAGAAACCAACACCATTCCTTTTTTCCTTATCTCACCTAACCAAATGAACTTGTAACACAATTGACTGATAACTTTCATAAATATATAAAAATTATTAATAAAATCATTTTTAATACTTTTATAATTATTAATTTTAAAATTTCAAAAAAATTATATTTTTAAACACACATATAGGTTTTATCTTTATTTTTAATTATATACTTTCGGATATATCAATTTTAAAAATTAAAAAAAATATTTTTATACCTTTGTAAGTTTTTTTGGTATATATAACTTTGCATCCTACCTTCTAGGTCATAAGTGAGATGATCCTAATGGTTCAAGAAGGGCTTTGTGACTATTGTTCCCCTTAATATTTTGAATGAAGATCGAAGTCACACACATTACCTAATGAACCTTAAAAAACACATACATCGAGGTCATGGGCTTGGAGTTTTAACTTACTATTTAAAATTTATTTATCTAAGATATATTGTTTCATTTGTATTTTTTTGTTAAACACTTACATGTTAAACTTTGTTTTTTTACACTAGTAATTCTCATCAGGCAAATGAAAGATTAAAAATGAACACATCGTTTTTCTCTCTGTGTGTGAGAGGGGTCACACTATCATATGAATGATTTATGTATAATTTCATTTTTTTTAAATTTGAAAATGCATGATTTTATATTTAAAGACTTCTACTTTTATATTTTACTCGTATCATATTTTTTAAAATTTTTGTTTTAATATATTTTTCTATACCAAGTCATATTTAATACCATCATACTCAAATATTACTACTATAATTTTCACTATATCCTTATAATTAATCTTTATAATTCAATTCTCAATGCCAAATAGTTAAAATGTTATTTGATTCCATAAAAGGGTGAAAACAATGAACTTATTTTGAAGTAACAATGCCCACTTGTCTTCTTAGCTAGATGAGGGAGTTAAGGTTTTGTGAATTCAAAACCCTCCACATTTTTATAATAAAACCCCATTGGAACTTTTTTGGTAAAGGATGATTGCTTAATAATAAAAAAGAAGGTACTTTTATTTTCAATCTTGTATTCTCCACTTTTATTAATGTCCCGATATACTACTTGATCGTGTTGGCACCTGATCAAATGAAGTTCAAATTTCATTGAAATTGGAAATCTTAGATTCGATAAAATGGTCTCTACGATGGAAATGAGGGAAATAGTGGATTAACCTTTTGAAATTTAGAGGTGGCTCATAATAATTTGGGAATTCAAGTTATATGACTCTACCAAAGGAGGTGAAAATTACTCAAAAAATTATTAAAAGAAAAATTGATTGATTATCAACATTATCTTAACATTAAGATATCTTACACCTAAACATTGACAAACTCTATTAATTGTCACTAAAATATCTTAATCAAGGATGTTTTCTAGTTGTATTAGATGTGCAACCTAGTTGCACAAAATAATGGTAAATAGTAGAGTTTCTATATAGTTAACTACTACTAATTGTAAGTGCATATAAAACCATGTTACACCCTTGGTGGGGTTTTGGTCTTAATAGTAGTGGGTTAATTTGTTAATGTTTAGGGGTCAATGTTTATGGTTTAATGATGGTTAGTGGGTCAATGAGCACAAGTCATCGAGATAGTGGGTTAGTGGTTAAGAAGTAGGGGTTAAAGACTACTAGGTTAGGAGTTAAGGGCTTGTTGGTTAGGGTTTAGGAATCAAGGGTGAGTGGACATGGGGTTGGGGGTTAGAGGTTTGGAAGGATTTGGGTTAGTGGGTGATGATTATATGTGTGTGTTTAGTGGCTTAATGGGTTAAGGGTTAGCAAGTTAGTTTCCTAACCGCTAAGAAGGTTAGTTGGTGTTTTGTTAGTGGGTTATAGGTTAGTGGATTGATGGTTAGTAGTTGTTGGTTAGGGGTTGAAGGTTAACAATTGTGTATTAATATATAGGGTTTATGAGTCAAGGGTTATGGGATTTATTGTTAGGCATTAGGGGCTAGGGGTCATACAAGTTAGGGGTAATGAACACAAACTGAGGGGTGAGTGTTATAACCCTAATTTGCACCAGATATGGTTACCTGGCATCAGATCATCTCATGTTACATCTTTTGCCAAGCCACTATTGAAACAACTTCTTAAACACCCTTTTTTGAAGGAATATGCGCCCTGCTCCACTATTGCATGCGTGTATAAGCTAGCTGACCCACTACAACCCGCATATACCTACTAAAGTACGAAAAACAGAAAGTTGCAGACGAAACTCACAGTTTCAGGTAAGTTACCTAAATTGTTTGACTGCCCATAGCCGGTCACTCGACCAAATACCTAGCCCTTTCTAGCCTATAAAAGAAGGGGTAGGGGTCCCATTTGAGAAGAGGAAAATAAGCGTAAAGAAACTCTACCCGATTTTGCATTCCCCTTGTCCCAACCTTTTGCAACCATTGTGTGAAGAGAAGCATATATGAGAGCAGTTGGAGTACAGTTGAAGAGGAGCCCAGGACCAGATTTGAGGAGCAGTGGCCGATCTCACTATTGTAAGGTATTCTTGTGAGATTAATAAAAGAAGTACTTTTCTCGTCCCGCCATATGAGGTGTTTAATGTTTAATATTGATTATATTTTGATAGAATCTCTAACCCATTAGTTCATAGATCAAATGCMTGCATGCTTGGAGTTMTTTGTTTGWCYRTTTKTGAATGYADGTHRRMTTTGSKAGGAAACTTGCAKTYAAGRAGMAAYCRRAAGBRAAAKGRTCTACATCAAAYRTGGAAGTYAAGGTATAGTGAATTGATMCTTTTATCTTTGTATTTACATATGAATAATGGGGTTTATGATTRGGATGATGGTAAGAAGTAGGAGACTTTAGGTYATTTYTGCATGCATTACAAAACCCTTAATGCTAGTCCGTAGGGGGATTTCCCACCCACAACAGTGAGTGGTGGGGGGGTGTGAGAGTGCCCTCACCCATTTCTATGGTGGGTGAGGGGTGAGGGAATTCATGTGTGGAATGCACACCTTCACCCCCTACCATCCCCAATACGTTGCACACTCTCCCTCCCACCATCCCCTACACACACACACACACACAACCTCACCTACCTCCCACCCTCGTGGGGAGTGAGAGTGTGTATCTATGTGTTTGATACAAGTTATATGTTATGAGTTAGTGATTAGTGATTACTGGTTAAGGGTTAATATGCAGAGTTTAGTATATTAAATATTAGGGTTTATGACTCAATGGATTAATGTTAGGGGTTAGTGGTCACATGTTATGGGTTAGGGGTGGTTTAGAAGGTTGGTGAGCACATGTTTTAGATAGTTTGTGGGTTAGTGGAAAAAGGGTTAAGGGTTGGTGATACTAGGTTAGTAATTAGGGATTGGCAGGTTAGAGATCAAGGGTAGTGGGTTATTTCTTAGGGAGTACACAATATTGGTTATTGGGGTTAAGTGTTGGAAGTTATTGGGTTAGGGATTATATATAGAGATTAGGGGTTGGTGTTTAATATTTAGGAGCTAATGGTTAGTGGATATATATGTTATGTATTATAAGGATTAGGTCAGGTTATAGGGTTAGAGGTATGTTACAAAATATATATAGCATATTTTGATATATAATCTCTATTAATATTTTGCGTAATATATGATATATATTAGTTATTCATATATCATATTACTATATATTAAATAATTGTGATATATGTTTTCCAAGGAAAACCTTGTGGGATCCTCCCTCTTTCCATGAATGTTCGTATCAATTGTGATATATAGTTGGATATTTAGAGGAGGGGTGATGACTCTAGTTGTAGGGAAAGCTTCAATGATCCATATGTCATGAATGGGGAAATTGAGTGGGTATAGAGGAGGAAGAAAAATTATATTCATATCTTCCATAGTGAGAGGAATATCTTCATTCCACATAAATGAATTCTAGATGGATTGTGAGGAAATGCTAGGTGTTGTGGGTTATTTGGTGCAGAGTGTATCAAAACAACTCTACCACCAGGTTGGAGCTATTGGTGTAGATAGAAAGTTGGAGAGTATAAATGTGAATGTTGAAAACGAAGTTATTTATTTCCCTTAGTATGCAAATATCTAAATTTTAGAAGAATGAGTA
>JASDQU011102682.1:2534-30484 GCA_032191745.1 Picea mariana
TAGTATCCTGCTAGTCCCATAAAGGATCTGATGTCTGAAACATCCTTTGGGGTAGGCCATTCCATGATAGACCTGATTTTGTCAGGGTCTACCGCTACTCCTTCTTTGGAGAGAACATGGCCTAAGTAATGTATTTCTTTCTAGAAGAATTCACATTTGCTGAATTCGGCATAGAGTTGATGTTCTCTTAGCACTTGCAGTACAATTCTAAGATGCTCTTCATGCTCTTTTCTGTTCTTGGAGTAAATTAATATATCGTCAATAAAAACAAGCACAAATTTGTCTAGGAACTTGCTGAGTACATTGTTCATCAATCACAAGTGGCAGGAGAATTGGTCAACCCAAGCGGCACTACCACGAACTCATAGTGACCATACCTCGTCTGGAAGGCAGTTTTATGGATGTCTTCACCCTTGATTCGGACTTGATAATATCCCAACCTCAAATCAATCTTTGAGAAAATAGACGCACCCCCCAATTGATTGAACAGGTCATCGATCCTGGGCAAGGGGTACTTGTTCTTTATGGTTACCTTATTGAGTTTCCTATAATCTATACACAGTCTAAGGGTACCATCCTTCTTTTTCACGAAAAGGATTGGTGCTCCCCACAGAGACACGTTGGGTTGAATATAGCCTTTATCCATCATTTCTTTTAATTGCATCTTGAGTTCAACTAACTTGGGTGTGCTCATCCAGTAGGGTGTCCTAGACACCGGCATCGCTCCCGATGCAAGTTATATCGAGAAGTCTATGTCCCTTCTTGGAGGTAAACTCGGTACCTCTTCTAGAAACACATCTCTGTATTCTCTCAGGATAGGGTGATTGTCAGGGCTTGATTTGTCACCTTCGATTGTTTTCAACACCTATATTGCATATAGGGTACATCCCTTTCGGCAATACTTTCTCATTTTCAAAGCTGATATTTGTCTCACCGAAACAGGTTTTCGGATCCCTTGAAGGGTTATCTTTTTCCCTTCTTTACTTACACATTCTAAGGTTTTGTGGTAACAGTCTAATCTGGCTTTATGGGAGGCTAGCCAGTCCATACCAATCAGTAGATCATACGATCCCAGGGGTAATAAGTTAAGGGTTGTTTGGGTGGGGAATTTACCCAACATCAATTGGTAGGCTGGTATAACCTCTACTACCCTTCTTCTGGTGCCAGTGGCCAACTGTATGAACCATGGCTTGGTATGTTTTTATGGTTGTAGTTTACACTTATCAACAGCTTTAGGGGATATATAACTCAAATTTGAACCAGGGTCAATTAAAACAGACACTAGATGGTTGGAAATCATACCTTCTATTTCCACTACTGAAGTTTGGTGGTCGGCTTGGTTATTATCCAAGGCTGCATAAATTTGTGGCTCACTCCTAGACACATCATTGATGGTAGTAGATTCTTGGATGTTATAAATCCTTCGACTATTCTGTTGTCGGTGGGGACAGTCTCTCAATAGATGTTCTTCCCCGCAACCCCAGCATTTCAAAGGTTCTCTCTTTGGGTTATCAGTCTTCACTGATATGGGTCCAAAAGTTTTATTTCCGCTCAAGGAGGGAAAATTCTGCTGGTGCATACTCCAGGATGGGAAGCTCATTCCTGGGTTCTTCTTATAGTTCTTAAATCCTGGGGATTTAATTCCCCTTTTTCTGAAATTTTGAACTATTCTTTCGTTTCCATTCTTCGCGAGTTTCTGCTCGATGCCCAAACTATTCATGACAATAGGTCACCTTTCGAATAGTGCCTTCTAGAGTCTTTGGATCATCAAATTCAATTTTGTTCCGATAGTCCTTAGGTAGTCCACTGATGAAGCGTTGCACCTTTGCCTTTTCCACTTTTATATAGGGTACATACCTCAGCAAATCGAGGAATTTGTTGACATATTCTTCTATAGTGAGTTGTCCCAGTTTGAGTTCATAAAACTCTTTAGTCTTTTCGTCGAAATATTTTTCCGACAGATACTTCTTTCGGAAGTATTTCTCAAACCGTTCCCAAGACAGGTCCTCTTCACAAACCCCTTTCACATTCTTAAGGTCTTCCCACCAAATGGAAGCCTTTCAGTTCAAGTTGAAGGTGGCCACTCGGACCTTCATATTTTCTGAAAAGTTATGGACTCTGAAATACTTCTTTAGTCCGAGCAACCAAGCCTCTACTTCATCTCCCTTCTTTATTTCACCGTCGAAAGAGGGTGGTTTGGCCTTTCTGAAGTCTTCGAAGTTTCAACCTTTGGAAGGATTTTGCTTCTTCTATTTCTTTCAGGAATAGGAACTGGTTCTGCTGCTAGAAGAGCCTTCTGAATTGCTAGCTTCCTTCTCAGAGGAATCACTCGGCACTGGTCCTTTACCTCTGGGGTGGACCTTTTTCGAGGTTCTCCTCTTAGTGTGGCCACTGATATGACCATGTCTCTAAGTTTCAGGCTCATGCTGCATTTGTCTTTGTAGATCAGATAAATTCTGTAGTAAAACTGCGTTAATTTTTGTTTGCTTTTCTTGTTCTTTCATCATCCTTTCATTGTCAGCCTTACAACTTTGTAATTCGACCATGAGGCTCCTCACAGTCTCGACTAGATCTAGAGGGGTCTCTACTGCACTCCTTTCGTCAGACTCTTCGTCTCTATTGTGGGAGCCTTCTCCCACTTCATGGTGAGTCACCATACTATGCATTGATAATTTCCCATGGTTGATCTTCCTCTTGTGTGCAAAAGGAAAAATGCTGGTTGTTAGTCAGTATTTATATTTATTTATAACCAGTACATAATTCATGGTTTTTTTTTTCATTCTTAACTTCGTCTTTTGATTAGGAAGGTTAAGACAGGGGGGGTTACTCTTTTTAAGAGTGTTATGAATGGAGCTTATACGCAACTCGTTCATGAGCCCAAGCAGGCCAAGTGTTGTAACCATGCTCTGATACCAATTTGTCAGATACCCACTAAGGAAAACAAAAATTTTCATCGAATTCTCGAGGATCAGAATCCCCGAAAGACCTACGGGGGTCTTAGCATAGGCTAGTTCCTTCCTTGTCCATTTCCATGTGATCGTGGGTCGTGACCACAGGCCGAACAAGTATGGCGTTCTTTCGCTCTTCGCGACTCAACACTACCAGAGTGTCGATTCTTTCGACTCTACAAACCCCGACACAGTGAAGCGCTGAACCCCAATAGGGATAGAAAGTGGTAGGTTTCCCCCTTGGGGTATTGACCACATGACCCTGTCCCATGTCTACGGGCTTAAGCTGGCCAAGCGCTTATCGATTTTTCGTGAATCAAGGAAATGCGATGCATGACTTCCCTTTGACACTTTTCTCTACTCGCAACCTCGCAGGTTGAAGCGTTGAACTCTCATGCTCTTCTTCTCCAAAATCTCGAGATGCGAAAGTCAAAAATGGTTGACTTCCTCTTCGCACTTCTCACAACTCACAACCTCGCGAGTTGGAGCGTTGAGTTTTCGTGCTCCTATCTCAGGAATCTCCAAGACGCGAGAAGTCAATAGAGTGTTGACTCCTTTCCGGGCAACGCGTGCCCACCTGTCAATCACACAGGCCCCACCTGATGGATATGCCACGTGTTCTCATGAGCCTCGACTCTCGGCACTTCACAACTTCTATGGTCTAAAGTGACCCCTTCCAACCTCTGAACCCCCAAACTCCTAATATAAGATATCACCATAGAGTTCTGATCCAACGGTCCTCCCATTCCTGGATCCAACGGTTCAAATTTTTCTCCTCGCCACTTCACGCTTCACAACTTTATGAGTTGGAGCACCCAACTCTTGCACTCTCTTCTTGTGAAACCCCGAGATGCAAGATTCCTTGATCTCTGGCACCTGTCCTCCCCAGGTGGCCGGTCCTGATCCTCTCGCGACTTCACCACTTGCGAGGTCGAAGGACTTCCCTCTATGACTCCTGATGTTCGAATCCCCGATATGGTTGATCTCGCAACACGCATCCACTCTCAGACAAATGGCTCAGATTTCCTCAGGACTTCTCTACTCGCGAAGTCAAGATGCTTGATTGTGTGAGTCCTGGTTCCCGAATCTTCGAAATGGATGATTCTGCGACACACATCCTCCCGCAGATGGATGGCTCAGATTCTTTCACCCCTTCAATACTTTTGAGACAAAAGTCTCAACCTCCTATCTGCTAATATGCCGAAATGATGACACGTCGTCAATGCAGGTCCCACAATGGAACTTCCCGCCTTCTTGGAGTTTCGGACTTCACGACTTCATGAATCCTGATGCTAAGATTTGGGTTCTTCAACCCATGAAACCCCAAAATGCCGAGTTCTGATGCACTTCACCAATAACTGGCTCACATAAATCCTTTCACCCCTTCGGGACTTCGCCTTTCGCAGCCTCGTGAATCTTGAGGAAAGGGTTTTAACCCTTCAACTCGTGAACCCACGAAATGAGATTTCGCGAGTGATCCAACGGTCCTTGTCGACCCAGATCCTACGGTCCGATTTCTCCCAAACTTAATATTTGAAAAATAGGCTTACCATAACTCCCCTGCTCATCTGCAAGATCTGACGGCTCTCGGGACTTCGCAAATTCTCCATGGAGAATTCCAACCGTCCAATGCCTCCTTGACGACTCTTGCAAAACAAACACCGTATTCCTTCGCTATTATTTCAGGATTTCAAGAGGATCATTCTTCCTCATACAGGGTTACTAAGACTTACGCCTTCAAATCCTTTTTCTAGGTTATTGGTGAGCTTTCTAAGAAGGGTGTCTCTATGGGGAGATCTATCCAAGGTATTACCTGAGATGGATAAGGGTATAGATTTCCCGAGAATAGACTTGAAGTCTGAATTAATTCAATATGTGTATAAATAGCGATTTATAAAACATAAACCATACGTGGTCTTCCCGTTATAAGTGTGAAACCACCATTTCTAAATCAAGACACTACACAGGAAATCTTATACGCAAACCATTCATAAAACTACACAGACTATGAGCATACATTTCAGCATATAAATTTCAAGATGTAAAAACACTTATCAGAAATAACACCAGATGTGATTGCAACTACTAAGAGGGGTGTTCGTTTCCACCCAACCGTAGGCTCAGCGACTCCCAATAGATTTACCACTAGCCACCCCCAAGCTAAGACCACGATGTTGTGAGACTGTGTCTTGGTTTTCCAGTGACCGAGAATGAAGGTTACTCTCCTTCTTCTCCGCTATCACTCACTCTGTGTTTTTCCAGAGTCCTCTTTTTTTCCTTCCCTCGCGTCTACCCCCCTTTGCTTCTCCCTCATGCCTTTTTTCCTCTTGTGAGGTTGTGTGTGGCATGAATTCCCTCACACTGGTCAGGCCTGAAGGCTCTATGGATGGGTGGTTCACCCCCCCCCCATCCCTCATGACCCATGAGGAGCCATCTACCTACCAATCCTGGCGAGTCATTTAATTCAGGGCCAGTGAGCCACTCTTGGTTCTTCGAGCCAGTGAAGTCCAAATACGGTATTGGTTTCGGTGGAAGTTAACGCCACCTTTCCAGGTGCCTTCCACCACCTTTCTTCAGCCATCATGGTCTCTTTTTTCAGCATATCCCCTCTCAGGAGTTCTGCAACATATATTCATAATATTATTCACATTCATCGACCTTTTTCACAGGGTCCATTCACATCACACATTCACATTTTTGGGTTTGCCACAGTTCTTGGCCAGTATAGTTATTTTTACAAACTGGGGGAAATAGGGTGTTACATGTTGTATAAATATGTAAAAGGTTTATTTGGTGAGGAGATTCAAGGGTTATATGAAGAAAGAGTTATTTGGGTAAGGGAGTCGAGAGAATGTAGATATTTGTAGTATGATTGAGAAGTGAGTTCGCATTGTAGTAGATGGCTAGGGAGGTTTGGGATGGTATTATTGTTGCATATTTTGTAGCGCAGTGCGCATTTGTAAGGAAGATCTCAATGAATAATATAAGAAGTCAGTCATTGTGGACGTAGCCCAAGTTGGGTGAACCACGTAAATTTGTGTGTTATGATGTGTTTGAAATGTATGTTATTTCTTGTTTTATGTTGAATGTATGGATCACATATGATGTTATGGTGTGGAACATAGATTATTCTTTATAACAAAGTAACGACCAACTATGAGAACTGTGCACATAAGTAAAGGACCCAATTGATGCCTCACTTCCCCTCAGCACTGCAGAACCTTGGTTCCTACAGCACCTCTAGATTCCTTTGGTGAGAATTCACTTGCTCTATAGATGATGTCGAAAGGGTCGGTGTCTAATGGTTTTGTTTGTAATTTAATTCTTAACCCTAATTCTACCCCTTTCTCACCAATAGTGATCAAGGATCGAATCCCTTTGAAGAACAACGAAAGAAACCCTTATAGGCATCAAGGAATAGGAGCCATTAGATCAAGCCAAGGAATCAATTGTGAGAGTTGATTTCATCATACTGAGACTTTTTTATGAGTTTAATATTGGATGGATAGGATTAGAATCACAAAGAAGAGATATTGAATTGTGACCATTGATCATTGGAAGAATCAACGGCCATAATTTTTTCTATGCTCAGAGTCCGATGTGATAATGTCAAGTGTTCCAGAGTTAAGTATTCAGAGGGAATATCTGAAGGATACTTCGATGAGAGAATTCTAACCAATGATTTATATTAATGGAAGGAAGACCCTGACATAAGTTTGAGGTTTGTTTGATACAATCGAGATCAAGGAATCTAGGTGTAACACATGGAAATATGTTATTAGAGTTATAAAACTATCGGAGTTCTCTATAGAATAAATCTTATGATCGATGATCTAGATGAATTCAAAGTAGTCAGATAAATGACTATGAAAGTGACATATGGTGGCATATCATTGGTTCTTGAAGTAGATCCATTGGATTCCATAAGCTAGAGGAACTCCAATAGAACAACATTGACGAATGACCAACATCTGTTCAGAGTGAATTAGATCAATGGCTCTTGGACAAACATGTTGCAGTTGATAGAGACATGTGATGAGTTAATATTAGTGATTGTGAAGTGCACAGTTAGCAGTGGGATCCATGGTTGTGAGTGAGACACATGGTATACATGTGGCACATATGTACAAGTCACCCAACAAGACCTGGCACAGGAAGTGGATACTAATGAATTGGGACCGTAGATCTTACTATAAATCGATGGTGGGGATTGTTTGGTGTTTAGAGTCTAACCATAGGATAAACCTAGAGAAAGTATGATAATATTATTTCGATACAAAGGAATCCATATCAAGGGAAGATATCAAAAGCGAAAGATATACAGCTTGGAAGTATTCAATGTGTTGCATCCAATAGGAGTTTTGACAATGAATATTAACCATCAATCAAAGGGGATATTTAGAGGAGTTCAATCATCCATCAGAGATAAATTTAAGAGGTCCATTATGTTAACCCATAAATCATGGCACATTACCCCTTAATTGGGGAATATTACATTAGTATTGTTATTTTATGATGCAGGAGCATCACCTTCAAAGTCAACAACGCATGAGTGGAGGTAGACGAATGACATCTCAGCAATGGTAGGGTTTCAAATCAAGCATTTAACTCAAAATTTAATCAGTTTTTGAGATATTTTTGTAAACAACATTTTAAAATGTAACTTGTTTGTAAAGTCTTGAAGGACTGTAAGAAATTATAGATATGGAGTGTCGACTCTATCTGGCAATAACTGTTGGTTATTGTAATAGGACAGAGTAGGTAATAGATTTGAATTTGAAATGATAGATTTTAAAAAAGGACGAGAGAGCTCATGGAGCCAGTCCTTAGATAATTTTTCAGTATTGTATTGTAAGAGAGAGACAGAATAGAGAGATCAATAGAGCAGAGTAGAGTAGCAGAAACACTATGTATTTTGTTTTTCATGAATGAATAGAATAGACAGAAATTGTCCCAAATCCTTGGACTATGTTCATTTCATGTGTGATTGAGTGAATGTTATTATGTGTGTATGATTTATTACAGTCCGTTCATGTATGAGTGTTCGAGAGATTAACTGTATGAGTTCGTGACGAATCTGGTTGAGTTTCAATCGTTTCTCTTCTGATACTTGTATACAAGGTGTGCATCTTGAACACAAGGAGTGCATCGACTGAGTCTCAGATTGACTCATAGAAGTTTAGAGAGAATCATAGAAACTTAGACCAGGTGCAAGGTGTGCACAGTGTCAAGAAGCCAACAAGCTTCAAAGAACCATCAGAGAAGAATGCTAGGTGGCCAAGAAGCATTTTCTTTTCAAGAAAATCCTTCGAACTGAGTTATTCAAAATTCCGAGAACACAAAGTGTGCATGGGAGATCGAAATACTTTCAAGGATAGAAGATTCAAAAACATAACACTTTTCACGAGTGTTGACAAGATCCTAGAGATAGATTCATTGGGAGAACAAAGGTTTGGAACCTTTGAAAGTGGATAAATCTTCCATATATCGCCAATTCTGGAGAAGTGAAGTATGGAAGGAAGGCGAGCTTGAGATTTCAAACTCCTGGAGTCCGAAATTGCAAAGAGAGCCTCGACTTTTGATTTAGAGGAAGTATATTTGGTCCGTAAATAAAAAGGGCACATATTTTGAAGTGTTTATTTGGACACTATCGTCAATATCATGAGATCGACAATCCTGTGTCATTGCAGGGGCAGAAGTTACGAGGAGGTTAAGGAATCGAAGGTGGGCCACAATTTGAACCATGGTTTCACCAAGGGGATGCGTGGAGGTCATAGGAGCATTGCAGGCCCAAAATTGGTTTAACTCCAGACCTCTTATGACCATTCCTGCAATCACATGGTCATAGCCCCAGGTCATAACAAGTGAGGGCTTATTTGAAAGGGAGCTAACGTCGACATTCTAAGTTTTCCCACAGAGCAAAAGGGGAAGGTCATGGGTTGTTGTCAGAACTACACCAAGAAGACAAGGGGGGATGTGTTTAGATACATAGGGGGAACTTTAAGGTTACAAAGAATGTTTTGACTCGAGAATCAGAGATCCAAGACCGGGAGGTCACTCAGCCCTATGGGGGAATAGGGGGGTTGCATCAAGTGGTATTAGAGTCAATTTTGAGTCTGTTTGTAGATAGCAAACAAAAGGAGAAAGGAGGGAAGTTGGTATCAATCATGGTATCAAGAATTTGAATCCTATTTGTAGGTGACGTAGTGAAAATCATGCCACCCAGAAGGCGTAGAGAGAATGAAGAAATGGAAGAAGAAATGAGGCGACTCCGAATGAGATTGGATGCCATGGAGACAGCACAAAGAAGAGAACCATATGTTGGTGATGTTAGTGAAGCTGAGAGAGAAGAAGAAGAAGAGGGTGAAGAAAATGTAGCAGAGGATGCTGCAATAGATCGCTTGATAAAAATTCTTTCAAAGATAGGAGCCAGAGGAAGAATAGAGGTACATATGTATGAAGGAAATTTGGAAGTGGAATAATTGTTAGATTGGGTACATGCTATGGACAAATACTTTGATTACGAAGATATCGAGGAAGACATGATGGTGAATCATGCAGTGACAAGACTGAAAGGTCATGCAGTGTTATGGTGGGATGAATTGCAAGCCGAACGCAGGAGAAATGGTAAGTAGGAAATTAAAAATTGGGATAATATGGTGGTTAAGTTTAAATCCAAATTTATCCCAAAGGATTACCAAATAAATATTTACAGAAGATTGTAGAACCTGAAACAGAGGGGTTTATCATTGAAAGAGTACACTTAATAATTTTACCAATTGAACATCAGGGCTGGACAGAAAGAGAATGAATATGAGAAGACACCCAGATACATCAATGGACTAAGATATGAAATCCAAGAGGAGATCAACATGATGTCTGTCAGTAAATTTGAGGATGCTTATCAAGTAGCCTTGAAAGATGAAGAAAAAATGGCCAGGAAGAAAAGTCAATGAAGTAGAGGTGGAAATTCAAGCAGAGGCAAGGGAACTAGTAGAGAGAAGTTCCATAAGTCGAAACCTGAAGTTGAAAAACAACATAGTCACCATGAGAAGGGTGGAAGTTCTAAAGGACAAGATGGAGGAAGGAGTTCTTTTTCCATAGGTAGAGGAAGAGGAAGATCCAAAGGAGGTGTGGTTAAATGTTATACTTGTGGAAAGGAAGGACACAAATATTGGTAATGTCCCGACAGAAAAAGAGAAGGTGGAGAAGCACACATTGTTGAAGCACAGAAACATGTGGAAGTTGAAGCAACGGAAGGAGGAATAAACCTCATGATGAAGAAGATTCTTCTTAAACCAGAAAAGGAACCAGAGGAACTAGTTCAGCGAACAATCCTGTTCATAACTGCTTGCAAGTTGAAAGATAGAGTTTGTAAGGTGATCATAGACAGTGGGAGCACTGACAATCTAGTGTCCATGTAGATGGTGGAGAATCTAGAGCTAAAGAAAACTGTACATCCAAAGCCATACAAGGTATCGTGGTTGTAGAAAGGACATCAAGTCATGGTAAGTCAACAATGCCAAGTTGAATTTAAAATAGGATATTATAGGGATGAAATATTATGCGATGTAATTTCTATGGATGTTTTTCATATTTTATTGGGGAGGTCGTGGCAGTATGACCAAAAATTTATTCATGATGAAAGAAAGAATACCTATACCCTAGAAAAGAATGGTAGAACACATATGTTGTTACCATAGAAGACAAAGAGAAAAAGACAGAAGCCAGTTCAAACATACTTCTCATGAGTGGGAAGGAGCTCTTGAATGAAGTCAAGAAGGAGAAAGAAATACAATTTGTTGTAGTGAGGAAGCCCAGAGTTATCCTTACAAATAATTCTGTAGGAGATTTTCCTATAGAAATCTAGGAACTATTAGAAAACTTTGCTTATATAGTCGTGGATGAGTTACCATACTCATTGCGACCCATCAGGAGTATAAGCCATCATATTGACCTTATTCCAGGAGCTAGTTTACCAAACAAAGAATCTTATAGGTTGACACCTAGAGAGAATGAGGAAGTCAAAAATCAAGTCCAGAAGTTGTTGGATAAAGGGTTAGTCAAGGAAAGCCTAAGCCCATGTGCAGTACTGACTGTATTAAGTCCAAAGAAATATGGGGGATGGAAGATGTGTACAGATTTCTGAGCCATCAACAAGATAACCATTAGATACAGATTCCCTTTATTGAGGATCGATGATTTGATGGAATGTTTGAGTGGAGCAAGCTATTTTTCCAAGATAGACTTGAAGAGAGGATATCATCAAATAAGAATGAGAGAGGGAGATGAATGGAAAACAACATTCAAGACAAATGAAGGATTGTTTGAATGGATGGTCATGTCGTTTGGATTAACAAATGCACTAAGAACATTTATGAGGTTAATGAATATTTGGATGACATGCTAATCTTCAGTAAGACAAAGGAGGAACACTTAAGACATTTGACATCAGTGATGGAAAGGTTGCAGCAAGAGAAATTGTTGATAAATCTGAAGAAGAGTTTTTTTATGAAGAAGGAGCTCATATATTTGGGTTTTGTAATCTCTTCAAATGAATTGAATATGGATCCATAAAAAGTGAGAGCGATCAGAGAATGTTCTTCATCGAGCATCATATTTGAGGTAAGAATTTTTCATGGGTTATCGAGTTTTTATAGAAAATTCATCAGAAACTTCAGTGGCATATGTGCACCCATGCTGGAAACTGTGAAGAAGAAACACAAGTCCTTCAATTGGACAAAGGAAGCTAAAAAAAGTTTCAAAGTGTTGAAGAAGAAAATCACAGAGCAGTCAATTCTGGTGTTACCATATTTTGGAAAAAAATTCAGGTGAGATGTGATGCAAGTGGATTAGTTATTGGAGCAATCTTGAGTCAGGACAGTAGGCCAGTTTCTTATTTCAATGAGAAACTAAATGATGCCAAGAAAATGTATTCCATGTATGAAAAGAAATTTTATGCAGTGATTCAAGATTTGAAAAAATGGAGACATTATCTAATCCCTAAAGAATTTGTCGTGTACAGTGATAATCATGCTTTGTAGTTTATTACTAGGCAAGAAACGTTGAATCAGAAACATGCAAAATGGGTAGAATTTATGCAGAATTTTACTTTTGTTATTAAACACATTGTTGGAACTCCTAACAAAGTCACAAATTCTTTGAGCAGGAGGAGTTTGATTGTACAGGAATTCCAGGTGGATACCTTGGGGTTCGAACACCTCAAGGAGATGTATAAAGAAGATGTGGATTTCAAAGAATCTTATGAGGCATGAAAAAATCCTTTATTGGGATACATAAGCCCATGGACTGAATATTTGATCCAGGATGGATTATTGTTCAAAGGGATCCAATTATGCATTCTGAAATCCTCAATGAGCGACAACCTACTGAAAGAGAAACACAGTGGAGGTTTAGTTGGACACTTTGGTCATGATAAGACATTTGCACAGCTGAGCAATTCGTATTATTGGTTGAGCATGAGAGAAGAAGTGAAAAATTTTGTGAACAAATGCAGAATTTGTCAATATGCAAAAGGAAGACAACAGAACACTGGTTTGCATTAGCCATTACCAATTCCAGAAAGGTCGTGGGATGCAATCAATATGGATTTTGTTTTTATATTGCCTAGAACTAAAAAAGGGAGTGATTCCATATTTGTTGTGGTAGACATATTCTCAAAAATGGCACATTTCATACCATGCCATAAGACAAGTGATGCCACACACATCGCCAATTTGTTTTTCAGAGAAGTAGTAAGACTACATGGATTGTCGAGGAGCATAGTTTCAGACAAGGACACCAATTTTGTAGGACACTTTTGGAGGACTCTGTAGAATAGGTTAGGGATGACCTTGTCCATTGGTTCATCATATCACCCTCAGATAGATGGATAGACTGAAGTAGTAAACAAGAGTCTGGGAAACTTGTTAAGAAGTTTTGTCACTGAGCAAGATCAACAATGGGATCAGATTCTAGCACAAGTAGAATTTGCATTCAACAATTCAGTGAACAAGAGCACATGAAAAAGTCCATTTGAAATTGTGTATGGTATACATCCAAGAGGGATTACGAAGTTGAGAGATATAAATAAAGATGAATTCATAAGTGTTGGAGCAGAATATTTTGCAACAGAAATGTAGAAACTCCATGACAGAGTCAGAGAACAGTTACAGGACAGCAGTCAGAAATACAAGAGAAGAGTTGATCAAAAGAGGAGAGAAGTTTAATTTGAATTTGGAGATGAATTTTTAGCTCATTTGAGAAAAGAGAGGTTTCCAAGGGGAACGTACAACAAGTTAAAGATGAAAAATATAGGACCATGCAGGATTCTCAGAAAAATTGCAGCCAATGCTTATGAGATTGAGTTGCCAGACAATGTTTGGATATCGTCGATATTCAATGTTCCAAACTTGTATCCTCATAGGAGAGATGAATCATATGATCAGAAAGAAATTCAATGGGAAGAGAAATTGCCCACAGTAGAAAAACCTCAGATGGAGAAAATCATTGAACAGAGGGATGGAAGGAAAACCAGGAGGAAAACGTATCCTAAGTACTTAGTGAAGTGGAAAAATCATCCAATGGAAGATGCAAGTTGGGTCACAGAACCTGATATTTTGAAGCATGGAAAGATAATGTAGGAGCTCATGGACAGGAGTCCATGAAAAATTTTAACCAGAGGAGTATGATGCAAGAGCATCACCTTCAAAGTCAACAGTGCACGAGTGGAGGCAGACGAATGACATCTCAGCAATGGTAGGGTTTCAAATCAATCATTTAACTCAAAATTTAATCGGTTGTTGAGATATTTTTTTAAACAACATTTCAAAATGTAACTTGTTTGTAAAGTCTTGAAGGACTGTAAGAAATTGCAGATGTGGAGTGTCGACTCTATCTGGCAATAACTAGTAGTTATTGTAATAGAACAGAGTAGGTAATAGCTTTGAATTTGAAATGATAGATTTAAGAACAGGACGAGAGAGCTCATGGAGCCAGTCCTTAGATAAATTTCCAGTATTGTATTGTAACAGAGAGACAGAATAGAGAGATCAGTAGAGAATAGTAGAGTATCAGAAACACTATGTATTTTGTTTTTCATGAATGAATAGAACAGATAGAAATTGTCCCAAATCCTTAGACTGTGTTCATTTCATGTGTGATTGAGTGAATGTTATTCTGTTTGTATGATTTATTACAGTTAGTTCATGTATGAGTGTTCGACATATTAACTGTATCAGTTCATGACGAAGATGGTTGAGTTTCAATCGTTTCTCTTATGATACTTGTATGCAAGGTGTGCATCTCGAACACAAGGAGTGTGTCAACTGAGTCTTGGATTGACTCAGAGAAGTTCAGAGAGAATAAGAGAAACTTAGACTAGGTGCAAGGTGTGCACAGCGTCAATAAGTCAACAAGATTCAAAGAACTAACACATAAGAACGCTAGGTGGGTGAGAAGAATTTTATTTTCAAGAAAATATTTCAAAATGAGTTATTCGAAATCCCGAGAATGAAAAGTGTGCATGGGAGATCGAAATCCTTTCAAGGATAGAAGCTCAAAAGAGATAACACTTTTCATGAGTGTTGACAAGATCCTAGATACAGATTCGTCGGGAGAACAAAGTTTTTGAACCTTTGAAAGAAAATAAATCTTCCAAGGCGGAGAGATATCAGAAGCCCAGGAGGAAGAACGATCGTGATCATTGGGTCATAGGGAAGAAGATCAATAATCATCGAATCAGAAGGAGGTGCAGAGGTTTTATAACTTTACGTACATAGGAGAGAGAAGTTATCGGAGTTGAAGCTTGAGATTCCCGGAGTCTAGAACCCCAGAATACAATCTCGACCATCCGATCAGTGGGATAGATCTGAACCATCAAATCATTGGAGGTGAAGACCAAGCGTCGGATCGCCAGGAGGAATCACAACCATTGGTTGTTGTAATCTTAGGAGGGAGAGAGGTTTGAAACTTGAGATTCTTGAAGTTCGCAGTCTTGGAATGCTGAGGTGTAATCTCAGCCATTTGATTGATCAAGTGTGATCCATCATATATCGCGAGTTCATAAGGGGTCAATTTTGAGACTTGAAACTCCCGAAGCACAGAGATTCGAAGAGTTGTGAGTCGTTGATATGGGATGAGATACTTGTCAATAGATCTCATACTCTGTAGAAAAGAAAAAGTGGATTTTCAGTTTGAGAATTGAGATCGTTGGAGTGCGAAGACTCGAAGTCCCGGAATAATATTTGGACCGTTGGATTCAGAGTAGACGTGGAAAAAATATGTTAACTCCTAGTAAACTCCTGAAGAAACCCTCAATCGTTGGATCAGGAGGACACACGTCAGTGGATCTTAGACTCTGGGTAAAATTCATTTGGAAAAAGAGGTTTGAGATTTGAAATCTCAGAATTCCGGAGCCATGGATAAAATCTCGGCCATTGATCGAGAAGGGCTCGTTGGACCATTCATCTAGTTTGAAAGGTCAAACACCTAGGTAAAGGCAAGGCCATTGATTTATGGGATAGGTGTCTGTAGATCTCTAATTTTGGAGAAGTGAAGTACAAAAGGAAGCTGAGTTTGAGATTTCAAACTCTTGAAGTTCGGAATTGCGAAGAGAGCCTCGACCGTTAATTTAGAGGAAGTAGATCTGGTTCATAGATAAGAAGGGCACAGATTTTGAAGCGTTGATTTGGACTCTATCATCAAGATCATGAGATCGACGATCCTGTGTCATGGCAGGGGAAGAATTTGTGAGGAGGTTAAGGAATCAAAGGTGGGCCGCAATTTGAATCGTGGTTTCACCAATGGAACGCGTGGAGGTCGTATGAGCATTGCGGCCCCAAAAATGGTTTAACTTCAGAGCGCTTATGACCGCACCCACAATCACGAGGTCATAGCCCTAGGTCATATCAAGTGAGGGTTTATCCGAAAGGGAGCTAATGTCGGCATTCTGAGTTTTTTCAATAGGGCAAAAGGGGAAGGTCTCGGGTTGTTGTCAGAACTACACCAAGAAGCCAAGGGGGGTTGTGTTTAGATACAGAGGGGGACCTTTAAGGTTCTAGAGAGTCTTTTGACTCAATAATCAGAGATCCAAGACCAGGAGGTCGCGCATCCTTATGGGGGAATAGGGGGGCTGCATCATTTTATTTATGTTGTCTTGGGTCCATTAGTTGTAATTGTACCTCTTATCTCCTATGTATACTAAGGATACCTTTTCATTTGGAAGGAAAGGAATTTGAATTAAGGGGTAATGTTCCATGATTTAGGGCTTAACATTTTGATATTTGGTTCTTAACACATTCCATAGATCAACTCCAATACTTCTAGGCTCAACATGGATTGTCCATCCAGTGACGATCAATAGTGAGAATGAAAGGTGGAAAAAAGTTACGATGGCTTACAAGAGAAACTAAGTATTGATGATGATTAGTGTTTGTTCATAGAGCACAATCATGGGATGAGACTAAAGGTTTTGATGAGTGTAGTCTTGGTGAATGGAGATAATTCTTGGTCATGCTAAGAAAGGATAACTTAGTGTTGATTTGAAAGGTTCTTACATAAAGCACTATGTGCATAATAACAAAGATTATAAAACTTTGTTATAAGGAAATTTGGGCCCACACAATTGATTTGAGAGAAGATCAAATTTTGTAGTTGTGTAAATGTGTTGAACATGCACAGAAAATATCTAGCTAGCAAATGACATACACAGTTTGCAGAGAAAATATGAGAAAAGAGAAACATGAGAGAACGAATGGAAGAATTATCATTAACCAAATAAATGAATGATAATTTACACATGATATAATTTGTATAACTCAACTAATGTGCACTAGAGGAGAATAAAATGCACCGTAGTGGTGTTCTAGAGTGATCTACAAAAACACTAGTAGTTACGGGAGTAAATTGCCACCTAGTATAGTCTCTCAGGGATTTACGGGATTGAACTGCCACCTAGTTTGAGTTAACTATTCTCTCAGTCTTTAGTTAACTAACTAAAACAAAGTGAAGTGAGGAGAAGATCAAGGAATCATGAGTAATGTTCTAGTCTTGTGATAATACCAAGGACAATGCGCATTAGATGTTGATGATCCCAATGTTGCATGGTGATTATCCCAATCTGGCATCTAGACTCCACTCAACTGATCAAACTGAAGTGTGAACTGAAGAGAATATTCTCCTAGAGGAATATTCTCCCTAAAATATAGGATATTGAATAATGACTAATAAACATAGAGAAAATATTGGGAAAAAGAAATCATAGGTGTGTGTTAAGTATCTCCAACACCCCCCCTGAACATCACTATGGTAAAAATAAAGAATGGATCATGGAAACAAGGCCATGTTAGGTACCCAAATAAAAAATATACACTGGAATAAATGAGGAAAGAGGGAAAACCTCATGCGAAAAACCCCCTCTAAAAGTACAATGTATGTAAAAAGAGGAACTAAAAATTGCTAGGGAACTGTGTCCTTCACTCCAAGATGACTATGCAGAGAATGGAAATTCTGCTCAGTGACAGTCTTGGTGAAGATGTATGCAATTTGTTTTGATAAAGGAAGAACCTGCAAGTTGATGATCCCCTTGTGTACTAAGTCTCGGATGTAGTGCATGTGGATATTGAAGTGCTTCATCTGTTGCCTCTGAACTGGATCTATGTAGAACTTCAAAGTGCTCTGGTTGTCACACCAAATGATGATTAGTCGATGAAACTGAATGCCCAACTCAGTGAGAAAATTTTGTAGTCACATATCCCGAATGGTTATGTTAACTACCCCTTTGTACTCTGCCTTGACTTAAGATATATAAATAGCAGCCTACTTATTTCTCGACCAACAGATAGGATTGAAACCAAGACTAAGTGAGTAACCAGATGTGGACTTACGATCAATGTTATCGTCAGATCATTCGGAATCAGTAAACCCAACGAGGTTGAATGTAGATTCAGTTTCATATTGAATCCCAAAGGTGATGGCTCTCTATACGTATTGAAGGATATGCTTTGGATCCTTCCAATGTAGCTCATGCGGTTCTTGCATGATCCTGGAGACTACTCCAAATCCATAGGAGACGTTTGTTATGAAGTGTGTGAGATACAACAAGATCTCCACTAGTTGTTTGTACAATGTTTTTTAAACCAGTGGAGTGTCCCTGCCATCCTCAAGTCTGATTCCTAACAGGAAAGGAGTCGGCGCAGAATTGTAGTATGTCATGTGAAATATCTTAAGGATATGTTGTGCATACTTGGATTGAAACAGTTTGATGCCTAATGCATCCTGATTGACCTGGATTTCGAGTAATAAATGTAGTGAACCCATTTACATCATCAAGAACTTGTCACGGAGGATCCTCTTGATTGCAGCAATCGTTGAAGTCGAGCAACTCGTGATCAAAAAATCATCAACATACATAACTAGGATTAGAAGTGAATTAGTCGTCCTGAGCATGTAAACATTTGGGTCTAGATTACAATGTACAAAGTTCTATGACAATGGGTAGGAGTCCATCTTGTCATACCATGCCCTCGAAGCCTGCCTGAGGCCATAAAGAGACTTATTTAGTCGATATAACAAAGATGAATCCTACATAAATACCTGGGGATACTCCATATAGATCTCCTCAAAGATATATTTGTGAAGAAATACATTCTTGACTTCCATCTGATGTATTTACCATCCTTTGTCTACTGTAACGGCAAGTTCCAAACATATGGAATCCATCTTCTCTACTAGAGAGAAGGTCTCATCATATTCAATACCTTTCACCTGCTGAAAGCCTTTGGAAACTAGCCTAGATTTGTATCTGCTAACTAATCCATCCACTACACTCTTGGTCCTGTAGACCCATCTCCACCTAAAAAATTTCCTTCCTATAGGAAGGGAAACCAGATCCCAAGTCGGGTTCTCGAGGAGGGAGTTTTACTCCTCCTGCATGGTCGATTCCCAAAAGGGATTTCCAACAACCTTGCCATAGGACTATGGATTTGAAGACTAAACCAAGAAAATATTCTTGGGTGCCATCAGTTCAGTGGAAGTGAGTAGAAGAGGAGGATCCTCAAAATTAGATCGAGTCCTTCTAGTACCATTTGGATCCCCAACAAGATATCTTCCATCCTAAAGAGTAGTCTTGGCCCACTTGGGCCTCGACTCTAGCTCTACATCTGCATCTGCATGCACTGACTCTTCATCTGACTGTACTGACTTTGTATCTCGATCATATGAATCCTAAATCAGAACTCTCATCTGAAGAAGAGTCAGCATGTGCATGTGCATCATCTCTAACAGGTGGAAGAACAAAAGTGTATGCATGCAGTTGTTGAGGTACATGTTGTAATGTTCCTGACTTGGGTAGTCTAGGAAACACTGCTAATGTGTGTGTAGGATCAAATTTTTACAGCATATAAATGATCATACAAATAATAAATGTGACAAAGGACTGCAAAGTTGTATTGTGATATCTTTGTGGATTACAAAATGGTCGAATGCGGCTGAATAAACTGACAATACTCGACTAGATCAATAGACAAAGGATCTTAGTCGGAATACAAATAAGCAACTGCGGCTGAATAAAAAATCAACACTCAGCTAGATCAAAAGACAAAAGGATCTTAGCCGAAATACAAATAAGTAACTAAAATATAATACCCAGAATATGGGAGCACTATGGAATCAATGGATAATGATGGAAGACCTAGATGATCTTCCCGGTGACTAGGGTGTGTCTTTCAACACCGAAATCAGCCAACTGGTGTCTTCCTCCTGGAATACACTGAACTATCTCTCCTGAGATGCACCTCTTCTCCTCAATGACAAGTCATAATCTGCATAATGATGAATTAGGTCGTTGACCCTTCCTTTATAGCTTTCCAAAACCCTAAATCATGTTGAAACCCTAATTCACTGTTGACTTCCAAAACCCTAAATGACTGTTGAAACCCTAATTCATTGTTGACTTCTATTTTTAGCTCATAATGACTTAAAAGCACTTTTAACCCTTTTTAGCTCAATGTCACTTTCTGAATATAACACCTGTGACTGGAGGAACCTCTAGTAACCATGTTTACCCCTCTTTGGCCCTGGATATAGTCTAATGGGGAAGTTTATACCATTAAGCCTCCTCTCTGGAGATCCTATTTGGTAAGGGACATTACAGTCCTCCCTTCCTGAAATTGCTTGTCCTCAAGAAATACCAGTCCAGGGTGTTGTAACACCTGCTCGCTCTCCCAAGTAGCGTCCTCTACTGGAAGCCCTCTCCATATGATCAAACACTCTCTAATGACCCTGCTCCTCCATTTCTGCTCTCTAAACTCCAAAACCTCCTCCGGAACTAACTCCAACTGTCCCTCCTCATCCAACGGGGGAAGCTCCTCTGAGGTGCTAATGAATTGTCTCACTTCCTTTTTTAGGCAAGACACATGGAACACATTATGAATCTTGCTCCCCTCTGGAAGCTCTATCTCATAAGAAAGCTCGCCTACTCGATGCATGATCCTATAAGGACCATAAAATTTGGGTTTGAGCTTCTCGGCCCCACTCTTCTTCAGAGATAACTGTCTGTAAGGTTGGAGTCTCAAGAAAACCAAAGCTCAAACCTCAAAGTTGCGCTCTATCATGTGCCTGTACGCACTTATCTTCTGTTAGTTTTTCACCCTCTTCAAGTTCTCTTTCAACAACTTGAGGATCTCCTGACTCTCTATAATCCAATCCTTGGCCTTGGGAGCTCTACTATCCCCGAAGACCAATTCTACCAAAGTGGGAGAATCATATATGTATAATGCTCGGAAGGGTGTCATACCAATGGACATGTGGAAGGTGGTGTTGTAGCAATGTTCTCCTAAATGTAACCACTTTACCCACGTTCTCTGTTGTCCTCCTACATAGTTCCTCAAATACCCTTGAATCCACTTGTTGACAATCTCAATCTGCCCATCTATTTGAGGGTGATAGCTGGTGCTAGGTGTCAACTTTGTCCCTACCAACTGAAACAACTCTCTCCAAAATGTCCCTATGAACTGACTGTCCCTATCACTAACGAAGTTCTTCTGAAACCCATGAAGTCTGAAGACCTCCTTGAAGAAAATCTCAGCTACCTAAACTACTTTTTACTCTGTCGGTATGGTGTAGAAGTGAGAAAACTTGGTTAATCTGTTGACCACTACATAAATACAGTCCTTACCCTGGACCTTGGGTAGACTGGTGATGAATTCCATAGATATACTCTCCCATTTCTGCTCTGGAATGGGGAGTGGTTGAAGTAGCCCTGCTAGAAGAGCATGCTCTGACTTGTTCTACTGACAAGTCACACACTCACTGACATGTCTCATAATGTCTTGTTTGAGGCCTTCCATGAGAACCTCTCTCTGATCTGTCTGTAGGTTTTGAAAAATCCATGATGGCCTACTAGAGGTGAATCATGAACTGCAATGAGGATCTTCTTCTTAAGCCCTAAATATGGCACCAAGTAGACTCTATCCTTGTAAAATATGACATTGTCAATGACCCTATACCGGTCATCCTGTATCTGCCCATCCATCACCTCACAAGCAAACTTGTTCTTGGAATATTCCACTAACAAGTGGGATTTCCAATCTGTTGAAATCTCCATCAAAGAACATATTGCAGGTCTCCTCGATAGTGCATCGGCCAAAATGTTCTTCTTCCCCTTGACATACTCTATGTCAAAGTTGAATGCTTGTACCTTCGTCACCCATTTCTGTTGGCGCTCACTGAGGTCCTTCTGCTCAAGGAAATACTTCAAACTGTTGTGATCGGTCTTGACCACGAATTTATTGCCCACCAAATATTGTCTAAACTTGGTCAAGGCATGCATGATTGCCAACATTTTCTTGTCATAAATGGAGTACAAGCTCTCAATTTGACTAAGCTTTCGGCTCTTGAATACAATGGGTTGTCCTCCCTGCATCAAAACTTCTGCAATCCCTTCGTCGTATGTGTCACACTCTAGTACAAATGGCAAGGTGAAGTCTGGTAGTGCCAACACTAGACAAGTGCCCATGACTCCCTTCATGTGATCAAAGGCTTCCTATGATTTCTTGGTCCATATGAAGTCCCCATGCTTGGTAAGATCTGTCAGCGGTGCTCCAAGATGAGAAAAACCTCGGATGAACCACCTGTAATAGCTACACAGCTCGAAGAAGCTCCTCAATTCTATCACATTCTTGCACGTCAGTCAATCCAGATTGGCCTTTATCTTCTCTTGGTACACCTGTACCCCCTGTGCACTGATGATCTGGCCTAAGTAAAGCAACTATGTCATACCAAACTCTCACTTTAACTCTTTGACATATAATGACTGTGCCTCCATGATGCTCAATACCTCATCCAGGTGCCCCATATTCTCTTGCCATGACCGGTTATAGATCAATATGTCATCGAAGAAAACCAAGACTGATTTCCTTAACTGATCCCTGAATATATGGTTCATGCAAGATTGGAATGTAGTGGGTGCATTGGTTAGCCCAAATGGCATAACCAGGAACTTGAAATGTCATCTTCTCTATGTCCTACTCTTGGATGTTGATCTGATGATATCCAGAGCATAGATCAATTTTTGAGAAGAAAACTACCCCATGCAGTCCATCCATCAACTCGTCAATGCATGGGATAGGGTAGTGGTTCTTGATGGTTTTCTTGTTCAAGGCTCGATAAGCAATGCACATCCTCATGGTGCCATCCTTCTTCAAAACTAAGACAACTGAATAAGTGAATGGGTTGCTGCTCGGTCTGATGTGTCTCATCGCCAGCAATTCCTTGATTTCCTTCTCTATCTCATCTTTGAACCTCCTAGGATGACGATAGGGGNGTGATCATAGGTTTGGCCCCCTCCTCCAACTCAATGGTGTGCTCAAACCCCCTATCAGGTGGTCTCCCTGGTGGAATTGCCTCAAAGACCTGCTGATGTCATCCTAATAAATTCGTAATCTCTGTATGGTATCGTTGTCGACCTTCTGAATCCTTCTGAGTAGTGATCAAGCATTTTGTGACATATGCTACCTCCCCATGTCTGAATATCCTCTCTATCCTCTTGGCTGAAATTGTCCTGGGTGCTCCTGTCGACACACCTCTTAGAACAACCTTCTTCCCATCCTAATCTCTGAATCCCATTTCCAAGGTTTGGTAGTTGGTAGTGATTTTTCCCAAGGTAATCATCCACTGAACTCCTAACACTACATCTGTGTCTGATAGGTCAACCACATAAAATGTTTCTCTCACTATGTAGTTGTCTAACTTCATATCTAAGTTTGGAACTCTGTCTAGACACTCCACTGTGTGGCCAACTACTACCGCAACATCAAACCCCTCAAACTCCACTGTCTGAAGTGCCCATCTTGATACTAGTTAAGCGTCGATGAAGTTGTGGGTGGCCCCACCATCTATCAGGGCGATTTCTTGTTGCCCCTAAATAATCCCTATGATACAAAGGGTATCATACCTGGGAACACCAGAAAGGGTCACTATGACACCTCCCTTTGTTGGTTTGCTCTTGTTAGCCTATTCTGGCGGTTGTGAGACTACTGGAGGATGGGCTCCTATCGGTGTCGATGGTCTATGGGGAGGTTGCTCCTATGTTTGTGTTGAATTCTCCTCTGAACTAGTGGATCCACTATCCTTCTCCTCCTCCTCACTTTCCATGCTATTTGTTGCTACCTCAATATAATGAATCTCTCATTTGCCCATGAACCTGTGGCCTGGGACCCAAGGATCTCTATAGCTGAAGCAAAGATTCTTCCTCATAAGTTTTCGAACCAAATACTGAATAAAAAATCACCACAAAAGATATACAAGAACAATATGAAAAATCTTATTTATTACTATCAAAACCTTAGGGTAGGGCAACACCATACAATGGATCCTATTATGGAAGGGATCCTCTCATGTTCACTTGCCTCTTCGAGGGGGCATCCTCCTATTGAGCTACTGCTCCAAATACAATACTTCTCTTCATATCTCATTACATTGCTTGAACCCCTTTATATAGTGCTACCATCACCTAAGAACACTCTAGAGGAGGAATATTCTAGAAGTAGAACCTTCTAAGAAGTCATCTTACATTTATTATATCTAATTACCCATTTATTATATCTAACTACCATAGTGGGTCTTATTTAATAATATAGTGGACCTAGTCCACCTTACATTGAATGACCTCCACTATTATCACTATGGACCCTCCCACTACCTCTCTAGCTACCTTACATTCCATCCCCCTTATGAAAGCGTTGTCATCAACGCTTGATGTACAACCATATACCAGGGTCCCATGGATAATTGTGGACCATAATGCTGAAGAAGACTGGAGAACCAAGGTCTCATGTAGAAAGGAATGCCACCATGCTGAAGTAGTCCAACCACCATTGTAAGCCCATGTCCCATGTCCAAGTGCTCAAGTGAACTCCCCGTGGAAGATTTTGGAACTCAATAACCAACTCAAAATGATGCTCCAAAGACTGACACCTATCACGTGGATCCAAATAAGAATATCCATCCACATAGTGAAAAATGGTCACAGCAAAATCTATAAGGAATAATACCACTCTAGAATATGCAGGATGGACACTGGTAATAATCATTAGCTCTCGATTTGTCACATTGATGTTGTCGATAGAAGGTGGATTAGATTCATCAAATAAAATATGAAAGTGGTTGTCATCCCAGAAATGACAACTATCCATATACCAATCATTACAATCGGCCTCAAAATCATACCAAGCATATATTTCTTGATTATATTCATCCCTAATGTCCGCCATAATAAATATCTGCTGCATGTTATCCAATGAATCTCGAATACTATGGAAACTATCATTGAGGCTATTTGCAAGGTCATGCAATCTAGCATCCAATGTGTCATACAATTTGGATTTGAATGCTTCAAGAATTCCCTTGAGGGTTTGAGAGGAAATAGCCATCTAAGCACTCTATGAACTCTTCGGTCCCACATCCATCATGAAAAAACCCAAAAATAAGTTACTGCAGAAAATCGTGGCGTTTTTCGGAAAAACCCTGAAAAACTGTTGAATTTAAAATTCTCATAACTTCATTTTCTAGACTTCGTTTCGGCTAATTGTTTTTTTGAAATTGGGTGAAATTGTGAGAGGAAATAAGATCTGTAATTTCTTTGGGCAAATTCAGCCTCCAAATGCTACAGAAATAAAAAAAATCGCGCCCCCGTCCGCGGAAAAAACCCTGAAAATTACAGATTTTAAAACTTCAATATCTTGACTTCCCAAACTCCGTTTCGGACGATTTTTTTTTTCAAATTGGGTGTTTTTCTGAGAGGAACTCAGATATACAACCTGTTTATGCAAATTTTGCATAGAAATATACCAAAAATTTCTGGAATGTCGCAGCCCTATTTTTTCTTCTCCGAAAAAAATCTGCAAAAATAAAAAATATTTGTCCACAATGTCCGCCAAGGAAAGTGCTATGATACCACTTGTTAAGAACCAAATACTGAATAAAAAATCATGACAATAGATATACAAGAACAATATGCAAAATCTTCTTTATTACTATCAAACCCTTAGGGTAGGGCAACACCATACAATGGATCATATTATGGAAGGGATCCTCTCATGTTCACTTGTCTCTTCGAGGGGGCATCCTCCTATTGAACTACCGCTCCAAATACAATATTTCTCTTCATATCTCATTACATTGCTTGAACCCCTTTATATAGTGCTACCATCACCTAAGAACATTCTAGAGGAGGAATCTTCTAGAAGTAGAACCTTCTAAGAAGTCATCTTACATTTATTATATCTAATTACCCATTTATTATATCTAACTACCATAGTGGGTCTTATTTAATAATATAGTGGACTTAGTCCACCTTACATTGAATGACATCCACTATTATCACTATGGGCCCTCCCACTACCTCTCTAGCTACCTTACATCTCACCTAGTCTCATCATCCAATTTCTCCTTGCCCTTCCATTCTCTCTGGAATGGCTTCCTGTCTTGATCCCTCTGGGGCACAAATCGTTTGGAGAAATTTTTATTCTTTGGCACTGAGTCTGCCAGATCTCGAGTGCAAAGGATGGCATCCTGAAAAATGGGAGGCATGTATGCCTTCACCCATCCTTTCAAAGGCTCTGTGAGTCCTTCTGTGAATAGCATGATCAGCCTGGGATCTGATATATCTGTCACTGCCACGGTTACCCACTGAAACTCTGTGATCAACGCCTCTATTGTGTCAGTTCTCCACAACTGGGCTAGATCCCTGAAGTGTATCTCAGGATCCTTCCTGTCAAACCTGTCCATGAGCCTATCTGTAAACTCCCTATAGGAGGTGATGCGACTTTGACCCAATGTCACCAGTCCATGATACCACCACTCGTGTGCCTCACCCTCCAAGTGTAAGGTCACAAAACAGATGGCCTTTGTCTCGATCATCTGATTAAGCTTGTAATACGTGTCTAGCTTCTGAACCTAAGCTCTGGCGATGTATTTGGATGATCCGTCGAAAGAAGGGATGTTATGAACCAAATATCAATATAGCATAGAAAAACCTCAAAAAAAGTACTCAACGCCTTGAAAAAGAGATAATTTCATATAATAAGCCTCTTTGAGGGGGAAACCTCCTTTTACCCCACTTAAATGTTCAAGTACAAGGTGATTCAAAATGAAAATGTCTCCTTGGTATATATAGGAGACCAGGAGGTATAATTACAACTAATGGCCTAAAGCCGACATAAATAAAATAACATTACTAATATAATATGCCCTAATTAAGGGGTAATGAGCCAATATTAGGGCTTAACATGCCCCTCCCCTTGAGACAAGTGTTGTCTGCAATGCTTGAGTAACTTTGGATGCTTTTGTATAAAAGACTCATCTTCCCAAGTGGAATCTTCAGCTCGTAGTTTCCTCTGTTTAATGAGATACTTTGAAATGGATCTATTCCTCAGCTGGCGAATTCTTGTGTCAGTGATGGCTTCAGGATCCAATATGATTTTTCCTTCCTCATCAAGTTCTAGCAATATAGTTTGAACTGGGATCTTGTCACCTATAACCTTCTTTAAGCATGAAACATGGAAAACTAGGTGTACTCATGAAGATGCAGGCAGCTCCAATTTTTATGTCATAGTACCAATCTTTTGCAACACCTTATAAGGGCCATAGTACTTTGGTGATAATTTATTATACCTCTTGGCTTGCTTGAGGGACATCTGTTTGTATGGTTGTAGTCTTAAAAACACCCAATCCCCTACTTCAAAACTTCTTTCACTACGATGTTGATCTTCTTGTTGTTTCATGCGATTATGTGCCATGGTCAGGTTGTCCTTTAATATTTGGAGAACTTGTTGTTGATTCTTGATGCGATCTTCCACTTCTTGAACCTTAGATTTTTCTTTTAGAGAAGAAGTTATGGAAGGAGGGTGGTATCCATAAAGTGCCATAAATGGTGTCATTTTTGTTGCAGTATGAAAGGAAGTGTTATACCACCATTCTGCCAAGGGTAACCATTTGAACCATTGTGTTTGTTTATCAGAGACGAAGCAAGGAAGGTAGCCTTCTAGACATTTGTTCACTATATTGGTTTGTCCATCAGATTGAGGATGATAGGATGAGCTATGAGCCAATTGAGTACCCAAACAAGAAAATAATTATGTCCAAAAATGTCCAGTGAAGATGGTATCTCTGTCACTTACAATAATCTTTGGGTTTCCATGTAGCTTTTGAATTGTCTCCATGAATAAGGTGGAAACTGTACTCACTTTGAAGGGATGAGAGAGTGCACAAAAGTGTGCATACTTGATCAAACTATCAACAATCACCATGATTACACACTTTCCTTCAGACTTTGGTAACCCTGTGATGAAATCCATGGAAACCTCCTCCCAGCACTGACTTGGGATGGATAATGGTTGTGAAAGACCTAGGGTCTTAATTGTTTCCACCTTATTTTGTTGGAAAACCAAACATTCTGCCACAAACCTTTGAACATCAGTTTTAAGGCCATCCCAAAAAAATCCT
>JASDQU011102684.1:0-30466 GCA_032191745.1 Picea mariana
TAAAAGCAAGGACCTCTGAATCAAGAAGATAATCAGGCTCCACAACCAACAAGTAATCAGAACATGTATCCGGGAAGATGAAATGCAGGATATCTTCGAATATTTCCATGATGGCCCATGTGGAGGCCACTTTGCTGACAAAAGGACAACCTACAAAATCCTAAAGTCTAGCTATTATTGGCCAACCATCTTCAAAGTTGCAAAGAAATACGTGGCCAGCTGCGATGATTGCCAAAGACTGGGAAAACCTACAGCAGTCGACGAAATGCCACTCCAAGCCCAAGTAGTAATCGAACCCTTTGAAAAATGGGCCTTATATTTTGTAGGACCTATCAATCCCATGTCCCGCAGGAAAAAGTACATATTAGTTTGCACAAACTATGTAACAAAATGGGTAGAAGCCAAGGCTCTGTATTCAACCAATCAACAATCTGTGGTAGACTTTCTTTTTGAGGAAATTTTCACTCGTTTCGAGGTACCTCGGGAAATAGTCACTGACCAAGGGACACAATTCACCTCAAATTTGGTCAAGGCTCTTACCAAACAATACAATATCAAACACATAAATTCTTCACCCTATCACCCCCAAGCCAATGGCCAAGTGGAATCAACCAACAAAGTGATAGAGGTCATCATCACTAAGAATGTTCAACTGTATCACAAAGACTGGGATGATAGGTTTCCTGAGGCCTTGTGGGCCTACAAGACAGCCTGGAGAAATACAATAGGCCATACACCTTATGAGTTGGTGTATGGGAAGCATGTACTACTGCCCATAGAGTTTCAGGTAAAGATCTTCAGAACTACCATGCAATTAGGAATGGACCTGAATGAAGCTCAAAAACAAAGGCTATTACAATTGAATGAGCTTGATGAGATAAGACATGATGCTCTACAAAGAACCACCCTGATACAAGAGCAAAGTACCAAATGGCACGACAGGTACATTAAAAAGAAGTCCTTCTAGCCAGGTGATTGGGCCCTCCTATATGATAGCAGCTTCAAAAATTTTAAAGGTAAACTGTCTACCAGATGGATGGGGCCCTATGAGGTTGATATAGTCTATGAAAATGGTGCAGTAAGGATAAAGACCATTGATGAAAATCAGACTTCCCTTGTTGTAAATGGGCATCGACTGAAGGTTTATCACAAACCTCTGTCAAAGGAGGATTTTGTCAAAAATGTTCTTCAGACTTCCAAAATGAAACTGGTAAGCAAGAGGGTTTCTCCTCCCGCTGACCTACCATAGTAAGTTCAAATTGTATAAATCCATTTTCTGTACATAGGTGTGTCATGAGATGAAGTTTTTCTTTATTTTTTTTTGGTGTAATTAACAAAGGCAAAAGAAAAAAAAAATTGGTGGCGTTCCCATGTAGATAAACAAATAAGGAGGACATCTACCAAAGAGAGTCTTCTTTAAGTTTTTCAGACTCTTTAAAATTGAAAATACCGGTGAGCAGGAACTGGCTCGGGCTCGATAAAAATCCACGGGATGGTATAGAGAGTTTCCTTTAAGTTTTTCAGACTCTTTAAAATTGAAAATACCGGCGAGCAGGAACTGGCCCGGGATCAATAAAAATCCATGGGACAATATAGAGAGTTTCCTCTAAGTTTTTCAGACTCTGTAAAATTGAAAATAACGACGAGCATTAACTAATCTGGGCTCGATAAAAATCCACAGAAAAGTAGTAGTTATGATTATTATTGTTATTGTAATAAAAGAGGAAATGCCAGCAAAATCATGGTCACCTTGGTTCCATAAGAAAAGGAGTTATGTCATCCCAGTCACTGGTCATTACAGAATACCCTCTTGTTGCAAATATTTCTTTCATCGTTCCTCTATAGACTTTGGCAAATACATGGTTTTTCAATCAAATTTGATCACAGAACACTAGCTATTCCTATAAATCACTGTCACTGGAATCAGTGTCAAGATTTTTAAGCACCAAAAAAATGTTCATTCTTGTGCTTATCTCGCATCAATGATCACCTCTATGATCATCCGGTACCAAGGACCATCCCTGTAACAAATATTTTCGTTGTGCCTATCCGATACCGGATCCTATCTAGTATAAAAGAAGGGACCCTGCGTTATTCTGGTACTAATTACAAATTTTACACACAGGTGATCCAACACTCAGGTAATCCGATACTCAGGTGATCCCGTACCAACTTCCAATTCTACACACAGGTGATCCGGTGCTCAGATGATCCAGTACTGGTAAGAATATGATGGATAACTTTCATCATGTTTCCAAGTCATTGTCCAATTATTAGTGCTAGGACATACAGATTAGACACTTTTTTTTTTCGTGTTATTTAAAGGAATTAGACTAAATATGCATTTAGAACATCCAATTTCTCTCAGATTATGACATACCCATGTTTCGTCACAAATCTCTGTAAAAATCTTAGACCACACTTCTGTAAAGAGGAAGTTCCCTACAAAATATCAAGAGTGCAAGGTCATGATGTGTTTTTTTACCGAATCAAACCCATACTCCCTCTGTCTATCTAATAAATAAACCCCATAAACTTATGATTCATTGTCGTAGTATATGAAATGACATGAACCACGAATCACAACATATCAAGTAATGATCCCAGCCAATTTCATATACACAAATCTCGATCATAATGACCACATCCTTCCGTGAATATCGTCCGACACCAAGCTTCCCACGAATCTGTTAGTATATCCGACCTACCTCACCATATCATCATGAGTATCGACGTGACTGTTGTAATCTACACTTCCATTCATAAATTCTCTTTTGGATGGCTATGCCATCCAGATGAGCATTATTTATTGTTGCTGACACACCATCTACAATCACCCTATGCCTTCGTATACCTAGCATATTTTTCCCATCTGGTACTCAACCCTTAACACTATGTCTATGATTTATCCACCCGAGAGAATTTTTTAAGCTAGCATGGTGGTCGATAGGCATGAGCCCATATTTCAAATATACAGAGAAACAACAGAATATTAGTTTTTCAAGAAAAAATATGAACAGGCAGGGTGGGTGTTATTCTTGGAGAAATTTAAAGGTCATCACGAGGGAATTTCTCTTGTCTTTGTGCAGACATATGATGGAGAAAATGTGCAGTTTGGGGATGTGAAGTTAACAATTACAGAAGCCACTATAGCAGAAGCTATGGGTCTCCTGATAGTTGGAGAAAGATACTTTAAAAGAGTGATCATTGACAAAAATCTCTGTCAAAAATTCCTCAATCCAGAACACCACAACCCTGATTGGACCAAAGGCGTCCCTCGAAGCTACATTAAGGAGGAATATTGGAAAATGCTCATAAGTCTATATAAATTCCTCACCTGCGAGGGAAGGTATGTTGTGCCATTCATTTATCATTTAAATATTTTATCACATTTCGAAGGAGGACCACAGATTAATTTTCCCCACTTTTTATGGATGAGTTTAAAGAAAATGGCAAGAGGGGTGAAATCAGTTTCCAAGAAACCTGAGACTAGCCTTCATCATCACAGTTTAATCAAACTTCTGGTTGTTCATGCTTTAAAAACAAAAGGGGGTAGTTGGAAGCAGTTACTCCAACAGAGTTTCGCTCAAGAAAAATCCAAATCGGTCGAGACACAGGAGGCAGGGACACATAGTGAAGGCTCAAGAAGAAAGGCAAAGAAAGACAAAAGAATGACATTAGGAGGTGAAGAAGACACTGCTATGCCCATCTCGTCTCATCCCATTGAGAAATCAGTGACAGAAAAGTATGTCGTAGGGGAACCTTTTATATCAAGAAACAATACAACCACTCAATTCCAGAGAGTAAGTCCTACCTCGGCTCAAAAGAATAAACAACGAGAAGAAGACTCAGAACCATGTGGTCAACTGGACAGTGTTCTTGAAACAATTGTGGAAGTTCCATCAGAACCAACCAGCCGAATAGAAAAGACCCCTGACTTCCATTTACAAAACAAGAAAAGATTTGCACAAGCTAAATCATCTAGCTCGGTCTTGTGCCCTAAAGACCAATGATCGCAGAATAAGAAATGAAAGGAGGAGATTTTATTAGAGCCAACTGTAAAACCCCCTCTAAAATCCTCTAAGGAATTGAAAAGTATTTCTGAAGTTATTCAACCTTCCCAAAAGTTAGTTAGTGAACTGAAGGAAACCTTTAGAGTGACAAACAAAAATGAAAATAAACTATAAGGGAAGGAGCCACAAGTTCCAGAGCCTACACCTCAACCATCCAGAATAGAAAGATGGGTTCACCAACAGAAGAAAACCCCAGAATTTACAACTCAAGGACCCAAGATAAAAGTCAAGTCAACATAGGAGGGATAGGTGTCCAGATCTACCCCTGTCAATAAATCTAAGAAAAGAAAATTGTTTGAAGAAACCCCTACCCTTGTTATCAAGTCTAAGAAAGTCTCATTGCCCATACGCAGGACAACCAGAAGTATGGCCAAACGGGTGACAACTCCAAACATACATTTTCCTCAAAGGGAATCCATGGATATTCCAAGTTCTCCAGAAAAAGGGAGTGGTTGGGAAGCTACCACAAGAGAAGCAGAAGGACTAGTAACAATAACCGAGATGGAAGGGTTGGTGACAGATACTTTGAGGGATTTGAGGAAATAAAAAGAAGCTCAAGAGGTGGTAACTTAGGAAGCATTCACACTGAGTCCAGGCAAGTCCATGAGCAGATGAAAAATGATAATAAAGGATCTAAGGAGTCTGAGAAAAGAAAAAGTGGCTCGAAGAATGGTAGCTAAGGAAGTACTCAGACCAAGCCCAGACAAGTCCCTGAATGAACAAACATTATTAACAGAAATTGAGAGATTGATGCAAGAAGTTGAAGAATACAAGTTATTGGACATGCATATTAAAGCAAAGAATGCACAATTGAAGGAGCAACATGTAGAGGTCTCTGCCAAATTTAACAAGGTCTTGCGATTGATCCATTACACTAGGGTGATCAAGAAGGAATTGAAGAGTGAAGCTTCTGGTGTTAACATTCTGCAATCTGAGGAATAACATTGGAGGGTCCAACTGTGCATGTGATTGGTCTTTACTTCATTTTTAGGATTGAGCATTGAGTTAATAATTTTGATTTGGTGTGAATAAGCAAGTGTTGGATCGAATAGACATTTCATTCTCAGATGTTGAAGGTAGCTATTTCATGATTTGAAGTGTGGAACTAATATTTTGAGTTTATGACTATAGTGGATCTAGTACCTCAAGGGATCAGAAGACTTTATATTTCATCTTCATGATCTATAATAAAGTATTTCAGTTATACTGAACACCCTTGTGTTGGTTTGATTAAATTCCATGAGATTGAAGTTCGTTTTGGTTTTGAGAATGGTTGGAATTGATTGTTTTAAATTGCTATAGGAGACAAACTTCTTAAAGTTCATCTTTTCAATTCAAGAGCCTGAAATGAACAAACTTGTTTCTCTAGGACAACATCTCTTTAATTGACTGTTTGTTTAAGTTCTATTATCAGTTTTCTCTTCTAGGTTCCGAGATATTTTGAAGTATTTAGAAATCTTAGAAACATGGTTTTTATGTTATTAATTATTTCCTATATGCAACAGACTTAGGTAGGTTACTTGTTCTTGGCACATATAGTGTAACGACTCTTTCAATTACGAATCCCGGATTGACAATTAAATGAGTGTAAGATATATATATTGAACATATTTATGCACCAACAACTGTCACAATACTATGGATGGTATCTCATTCACGCGGAGACTGACGAATAAATATAATGAATGTTAGTAATGTGAGCAACAGTAGGGAGAGCCTGAGAGGGCTCAGGAAAGGATGTGTGGCATACTGCGGCTAATGTTTGGAAGAATTGAGGTAGATCTGAGAAATGATGAGTGTAATGGTCATATTTTGAGCATATGGCACATGCAAAATTGGTTCTTAACCCTTTATTATGTGTGGTTGAGGACTCTGTAGTACCGGTGGATGTACTTGGTGGAGTAGCAAGCAATGCGGTTTCTTTAGAGAGCTGGATAAGATTGTTTAACTCGGCAAGAGTAGGACATCTGTTAATGGGGTGTCCTTCCCTTTCACATAGTGCGCAAGGAGGTTTGGCTCAAGGAGGGAATGTAGTTATGGGTTCACTCTTTGTAAGGTAGCTAGAGAGGTAGTGGGGGTCAATGTAAGGTGGATTAGGTCCACTATATTATTAAATAAGGCCCACTATGGTAGTGGCTGGTGGTGGTGGTGTTGTTGCTAGTTGGGGGTGGGGGTGGTGTGGTAGGAGCCTATAATGGGATTTGCATCGGTAATCCCTCTGTCTGAGAAGGGAGAGATGGTGTAGGAACCATGGAGGTTGGATGGAGATACCATATATGGATGGAAAGAACCATGTTGGGAAGGGTGAGGGTAGCAGCTACCTAGAATTCTTGGACTCTAGGTGGGGGGTAGAAAAAGGGGATTTGGGTAATGGACTGTGGGACTATTTCCCAAATTGAGATTCTCCCTTGGAGGGGTGGAAACTCTAGGACAAATGGTGCGGTGGTGTTTTCAGAGAATTCTTGAGGTAGTGATTCTACGATTGGTGGAACTTCGATGTGGGGAGGGGACTCAATGAGAGGAGTATTGTCTCTGATATTTGTTCCGTTGGAGGAAACTACACACACTTGTGATAAAATAGAAGGGTTTAGGAGAGGTGGTGCTCCATGATAAGTCTCGAACAAGGATGGGTCCTTGAATATTCCAAGATCAATGTCGATGATGGAAAAACCATCCAAGCTAGTGCATACAAGGGAGAGGATGTTATCAATGTTGTCATAATGACTAGGATCGTAATGTGTAAGTTGTTCGATGGTGACAATTTTACCGTTATATGGGAACATCATTGTACGAAACACAGAATAGGCTACCGCCTTCATAGCATACATGTAGCTACGTCCGAACAAGATATTGTAATCAAGTGGGGTGTCAATAACTTCAATGTCAATGAGGATGGTTTTTCCCCCAAGTTCTACAGGGAAATTTTGTAAGATCCCTTCAGGGGATGATGGTCGATCATCATAAGCTCTTAGGGTGATGGAAGATGGTACTAGCTCATGTCAGTCGAGTTTCTTCCATGCTACTTTGGACATAATGAATGTGGATGCCCCTTCGTCGATAATGCACCAATGAACTGTGATGTTATGGATCTTAACTAGTATCTGAAAATATACCAGTGTGAGGAGGCATGGTTCTCCATTATCCAAATCAAAAGTTATGAGTCGAGTAACAGCTGGGGCAACTGCCCCCAAGGCGGAAAGCAAGGATTTTCACTGAGATGGAAAGGTTTGGAGGACCTCCAAAATGGGCATGGTTGTAGGGGATTGTGCTAAATCATTGACCAAACTACAATTATGGGCGGCCCTATCAAGAGGCTTATGTACATTCCGTCAGAAAGGTATGCGGGGTATACGGGGATTGGGTTAAGTGTTAGGGCGTAGGATCATCAATGGTTGTCTGACGGTATCGGGAATTGTTCTTGGGGTGGTTGGGGTAGTGTCGGGAGGGTTTTCGTATTGGTGACCACGTGTTTGCAAAATAATCACTTCTTTGTTGGTATGGAGGATATTGTGATCGGTCGGATTTCCAGGTTGATTGGGACCTGGGTTTTCATATTGCCCCATTTGTGGTGGGGTAGAGTTTATCTCTTGTTGATTATTCATCACACCTTGGTGTGGAATGGGGTTTTGAAAAACAATCGGAGGTGGTGGTTGCAAATAATGTTGTAGGGCCTGTTGAGGGACAAGTGGTGTCGGAGGGCGTTGAGTGTTCATGGATTCTTTCATCCATTTTTTATCAGCAATTTGGGGGCAGTGGTGAGTATAATGTCCATACTCACCACATAGAGTGCAAGGGAATTTAGTTCTAAGGTTATTTTTATTCCCTTGTCATGGTTGATTATTATTGTTTCCCCCTTGGGGGTTTTGGTTTCCTTGATTCTGGTTTCCCCCAGCAAGACGGTTTTGTTGGGGATTATTTCCTCATAGTCCCAGTTTGTTATTGTTTCAATTTTTTCCTTTCTTCTTGGCATTATCTGGCTGATTGGTTGGTTGTAGTTTCCATATTCAATTGTTCAAAATTATGAACCTGTTGAATGGGAGAGGGATAAACAAAATCAACACTGGCATGTGGTTGTCCTGGTGCAGGAGAAACTTGCTAGGGAGGACCAGGAAATAGAAAATATGGATTGTTTTGTGGGGACAATCCATATGGTGTATAGGAATTTTAAGTACTTCCACTACTATCGGGGTTGTATGCGGGAGTTGGGGGTGGACCCTGTTGAATTACTAAGAGGGCGGGTGAATCAATAATAGAGAAATGTAATCCTTTTTAACCATATAATCCAAGTGTTATATCAATGTAGAATTATCATCCAATAACTACAGAGTAAATAAGCAATGAACAAATGAACAATCATACACATACACGGTACACCAATGTTTTATATGGAAACCCAAAGCAGGATAAAACCACAGAATGTTTTTTCTTATATGTATTGAAGAATTACATTCATTGGAAGCACCAACTTCCTTTGTTTTCTAGCTGCAACTGGAAGGAGGCTCCAACCCCCTAGTTTCTCAGGCTACAACCTGAGGGAAGCTCCAACTCCCCAATTCTTTGGCTACAACCAGAACGAGGCTACAATCCCCTAAGTTCTCCGTCTACAACTAGAAGGTGGCTTCAACCACCTATCCTTGCCCCATCCAACCGCCTTGACGTAGAGGTAGAATGATAAAACCATTGTCACACTATCATTGTGAGATATACCACTGTACAACTATATCAACCTGTACCACTGACCTACATCCATCCTTTACAACTTCCTTGTAATCAATCTATAACTGAGTTGAACATGTATCAACAAAAATACAACAGGGATGCAACTTGTAGTGTTGCAGCACGTGTATGTACGTGCCCTATCTGTTATGTATCCCACGTATGTACACAGCCAAACTGTTGTGCAACCTGTGTATTCCTTCTGAAAACTAGGGTTTCCTTTCTCTTGAAAACTTTTGACCCTCTGTAACTTCTTTCACATAGATATGTAACCTGTCACTATTTCTAGACTGTATCTGTACCCTGTGATCGCATCCTCTTTACCCAAAATCTCTATATATCTCTCTAGTCATGTGCCATATAAATGTGTGTAATCATAAACAAGTATAATATCCCTCATGTGATCTAGACATCAAACCCTCTCTGGTATTCAGCCTCTCAATACATCAACTACTTCACAAATAGAAGCTCTCAACCATGTACCATAAAAACCCTTAGCTATAAGCCAAGAAATACAAGATGTGCCACAACTCTAATAAGATGTATCAATGATAAATTATACCAGCACTATATTTATGTAGTTATGACTTATACATAAGTTCCCATGCAGCCACTAGTCTCTCTAGGGAGAATTCTCAAATCTCCATAATGATTTCTCATGCATACATCAAAATCCAACTATTCATAGAAATAAGACATACCTTTTGAACCAATGGATAGATCTGATGTATCTGAGCATTGTAGATCTTCCTGGGAACTTGATCTCAGAATCTAGAACCTCTGCATCTTCATCTCTTCAAGTTTTCGTGGCTTTACCAACATGTATGCATCCTAATACACTTACAGCCCGCGTACGCCTCAGTGTGTACGCACCCTAATACACTGTCAGCCCGCGTATGCCTCAAAAACTAGGGTTTTTTAGTATTCGTTGTAATTCCGAAACTTTTGTCGTAAACACTTCGTACTACCTCAGACTTTTGCAACTTTAGATGTATCAATGAGTACTTGCAATAAGCCTTACACAACAAAAGATATTCAATGTGTTCAAGTGTGATTAAATGAGAGAGCCGTGCCTCTTATTTATACTTCATGTAGCATCCCACTTTCCTTATTTTAGGGAGTTCTCCATTAACTTTATTATTTAAATAATTTCTTTTGTAAACACTTTGACTTTTTGGGGCTTCTAGATGACTCATGAGGATCCTCCAACTTCACATGGCCATAATTCTCTAACCGTGAGGAGTTACGTGACGTTCCACATACCACCAGAAATGGCATGACAAGAACTATACATCTAAGATATTTTCACTGACAAATTCATTTACCTTCATCTCATTATTCCACAATTAAGGATGGGTTCTCTAACCATACTTCTAGGATAACTTAATCTGCAAAGCGTCTTCCCGTCAGGTCTTTCACCATAAGGGGACCACTTTGGAGTTCATCAATTTGTACTTCTTATCAACTATGACAAGACAATAATGAGTCATCTTTACATCAAAAAAACATGGGTCCATTACCCAAACCTTTGTGCTACCGGAATTTCTTCAAAGGTTGACATCAATCATAACCAACCTTAATCAACAAACCCATACTTGATTGAGAAACCAGATGCATCATGGGTACCAGTGGGGGTCCTAAAAATGGTGGAGGGGGAGCCACAGGATATGACTGTTGGTGAGTGGGAGAAGGGTAATAAGACGTCCTTCCGTATGGTTGCAGATATTGATTTGCACCATAAGTGGTTGATGGGTGGTTATAAGGGTTGATATGTTTCATATAACCAATCAACCCATCTGGAGCGTGAGAAAACCCAGGTTTGTCTTGGCCAAATGGTAGGGGTTTGGGTGCGTCACGCAATATTGTGTACAAGTAACCTTATTGGGCATAAATGAGGTCGAATTGTTGGGCCTTACTAATGGCTTCCTCTTCTGATTAAGGAAAAGTGGATGTTATATCCTTGGTAATCACAGGGACAAGTGATTTGAGAAACCAATCGAGACATTGTTCTTTGGTGGTTTTTGATTTACACAAACTATGTCATCGATGCCATTCATGGATGTGGTCAGCAATATGGATAGCAGTGATATGTATAAATCGGAGAGAAGTTATAAACCAGTTTCATAGCGAAATAGTAATTGGAAAAAAGACAAAAAGGCCTTGGCCAATTGATCAAAAAAAGGATCCATAGAAGGCTAAGAACAACTCAGAACTCACAGAGGCAACCCAGGACGCTCAGAATGGCTCCAACAGACAGAGAAAGGGAAAAAATCCAAAGTTCCCAAAACTCAGTGAAAATGGAATGATCGTGAAGAGTGCATTGCAATCTTTCTAATGGCTCGTCAAACGAAGTTATGTATTGAAACATATTTGCGGTCAAATTTTGGTCAACCTAGCCCAGTCAGCAGGGGATGAGTCAACATCTGCACTGCTGACATCAGCATTCATACAAATGACATTATCATTCATATAGAACACATGGTAGGAGAAAGGAAGTGACATGTGGCATGATGACATCAACATGATGACGTGGAATCACCAAAGGATGCCACGTGTCACCCAATTTTGGTGTTTTTGGATCAATCCGTGGACCAATCGAATCATGCAACGTGGAAGTTTGTACAGCCTGTATGGCTGACGTGGCACGCTGACGTAGCATGTTTAATTGGAAAGGGGCAGTGTTGAACAATGAGAGGCCTCCACATGGCCCAATAAGGGGTTTCCATGTGGCAGGCGGTAAATGCAAAACAACATCCCGTGAACAAAATTTGAGAAAAAATGGTTGGTGGGTCGACCAAATATGGCAGACCACGCCAACCATAGCCACGGTTTGAAATCGTTGGAGACGGTTCTAGAGTGTTGGAACAGGGGAAAACCCACGGTTCAATGCTACAACAACGCACCAACAAAACCCTAACTACCATCCCTTTCGGCAACACCTGCGAAGCAGATGAAGTCTCACCCGAGGTAGAGGCAGGGATGGTTGCGAGACTTGGGTGTCTGCAACCTTAGCTAGGACACATATCTGTGATTATGATACTTAATAAAGAACTTAGCACTGTTAGTTACTCAACGTGCAATCAATATCTACTTCACTGATAAAACAGAGCTTCACAACATTCACATTGATCTGATGTATTTAAGCACTTAGCATAGGTAAATAGATCAGATATAACAGATCAAGAACTAAACATATTCATACAGATCAGATCTAACATTCTCACATATCATTAGCACTAAGCATAAGAAGATTTGTATAATCATCTCAAAGCACTTAGCAAATAACATATAAATGCATCAGAACATCACACAGAGCAGAGTAACACAATATTTACGTGGTTCATCCCCACCCTAGGGCTACATCCACCAACTCTTATTCTTTATTAGCTTCTCAATAGGTTACATGCACAGAGCCTCTGAACCCTTCTATGTATAGGACACAATATATGTGTAGCTCGCTACATCCTTCTTCCTTGTGTTACAGCACAAAGCCTTCCACCGTCCGTTACAACCACTTGCACTTAGCTCTGCAAGTTTGTTACAGTCATGCACAAAGCACTTACAGACTCTACTTGCACTTAGCATACATTCACATGTGACTAGTGGCCTAACATCACATAGATGCCTCTCCTTACATTTCCTAGACATCTATTTATATATTACAAAATAGGCCTAATCATGGGTAAACCCATGGGCCGACATCCCAATCCCGTTACATAATCCCAAAAATCCAAAAAGGACCCAAAAAGGGGTCGAGATCCTGTGATCTCCGCTTCGTCTTGCACTCCTCCTTCGACAGGCTGTCGAAGTCCAAAATAGGTCAACATGACTAAGAATCTGCCAAAACTTGGTCAAGGGCCAATAGGCCCCCAACACTCACTTGTGACCCATCCCGAGTCACTCTGGTCTGACTAGTTCTGCCTCGAGCTTGGCTCGAGCTTCTTCGACTTGTTGTTGTGCTACGACCTCTTGCTCGGTGAACTCCTGGATTATTGTGTCATTCATTGGCCCTTCTAGGCATTGTTCTGTTGTGGTGACAACCTATTCTAGCTTTGCTCCTTGACTCTCGACCTCTGTGAACGATTGGCACACCTTATCTTGTACTGGTTGGAGCCATTGAGTGACTTCCATAACTTTGCTTTGAATCGTATGGATCTGCTTTTGGGAAGTGTGCTACTCTTGAGACCACTTCATTCTTTCTATGGCCGACAGGGCCTTTAGTTGCACCTGTAGTGTGTCTGTGTGTTGCTTCGCTTCCTGGAGCTACGGCTCCAGTGCCTACAATTATGGATTATCGGTGAGGTTCTCATATGTGTGGGCATTGTGGTTACTCAGCTATTTGCATTCCAGGGAAAGAGATTTTATTCTTTCAACTGTGTTGTGAGCAGTTGCTTCTTTTAGGCCCCTTACGTCTTGTGGAGTTTCGGGCACAGTGTGTAGTTCCAAATCTGCGATGTGTTGTTGTAGCTGCTGGATCACTTCTTCAAGTTGTGCCACCTATTGTGGAACTCTCTCTTTGGTCTTTACTTCTACGACTGTCACAGAGCGAAGTTCTCTATTGACCATTTCCTTTACTTCAAGTTGCTCTGTGAGCAACTGTTCCTTGCTTTGCTGCAACTGTGTTTTTTCTTCATCCCACTTCACTTGGAGAGCAAGATTTTCCCGTTCTAGAGTACTGCGTTTCTCTAGAAGGACTCCCTGTACTTGTGATAAATCCTAGGTGTCTTGTGTTGTTTCCTCTTGTGCTCGTCGAAGGTGAGCTTTGAATGTATCAGCTATTCGGTGGAGTTGAGCTGGCTCATCTCCCAGTTCTGGTGTTTCTAGTGGTAGAGGCACAGTGGAAACTACACAGATGGACTGTAGTGCCTGCTTCACCCCTTGAAGTTCAACCTCAATTTGATTGTACATCTCCTCCTGATTAGCCTCTTGTTTTTATGCTATCTCTAGAAAAGCATCATTCAGATCTGCTACGATGAAATCAAATTCATCTGGGGTGAGGATAGTTTTCAACTTGGTCATTGTTGCTTTCGACTTCTTTTGGGAAGAAGGCTTCGGAGGAGAAACCTTCCTTTTCTTCAAGGGGTCCTCCTTGTCTCTAGGTGGTGTTACCTCACCTTTCTTTTGCTTGGCTTCTGTTCCATCTATCTCTTCACCATCACTCCCTTTCTCTGGTGATATGGAAGCAGTCTTCATGGATGTACTGTCTAAATCCTAGACCTCTTTAGTCTTCTTTATCTTGCTAGGTCCGGGTGTATCCGGCTCATTTTTTGGGCTGTCTATGTCGAATATCTCTGCAGGGTCTGCTGGAATAAGGAGGACCGCCGACCATTCCTTGGTGATCTCCTCCAAGTCCTCCTCTATCATCTTGTAGTAGGACTGCAGATGTTGCTTATTTCCATCAGTGCGCGCTTTGATATAAATGAAATTCCTATCACTGTTGAACTTTATCAAAGGTCAGAACCTGTGTAAAGTATTCAGAGTTATGCGAGGCACAGACTGTATGGATAAATTCAACTAGTTATAGTATGTGTGGAACATGACATTTGACTACCATTGCTTATTCATGTCACTGGAATACCACAGTGTACTGAACTTCGCGGCCAAAGGTTCAAAGGGCTCGATGTCCGTGTAGGTCGCACCTTCTAGCATCTCCCATGCAATGAAAGTGATCAGGATCAATAGCCAGCTGAAATGAAATTCATACCCTTGATCTTGGGCTTCTCTGCAGTCAATTTCTAATTGGTTCAACAGGTATTACACCCAATTCATTTGTAGGCCCTCCACGCACTTCCCTGCGAGGTCGACTACAAAATCAATGACTTGGGTGGGTCAGTTCTTTCGTACTAACTTTCCTGCGATCAATTGACAGGCGAGGTGCACTGCACCACTCTGGATAGAAGCTACCTTGTAGCCTTGCATGCCCTTCTCAACATCATCATAGGTTTCCTTGATCCTTTGAGCTAGAGCATCATCCATGGTTTTTTCGGGATAGAAATATTGTGGGTCAGGGCCTTGCATACTTAGCCCTATGATCCAATTGATCAACGTTAGATCCACTGTGATACGATGGTTTAACCATGAGTATCTTCCATGGTAATAGGACAACAACAGCTTGACACATGCATTCACCTCTTGGTGTCTTCCAAAGTGAGGAATCTTCATGACGTTGAGCAGTGTAGAATGCGAGAGGTTCATAGTCCATGACTGAGGGACGATCCTTGAATTCTTTCCCTTTTTTCTGGTCAGGTACTTATGTGGGACAAGCATGTTGTATACCTTCCTTTCATCGAGGTTGAAGTTGTTAAACTTCAATGCTGCAATATTTTCTTGGTCTACGTGAACTGTGCGTATTCCTTTCAGGAGGTACGCAGTGATCAAGGCGTACTCAAAGTCTCTGGGCACACTGTCTCGATTTATTGCACCGCTCAGAGGTGGTAGATAGGTGGGTAATATGCTCATAATCAACTTAGAATTTGCAAGATCATCCCTGTCCTTAGTTCACTTTTTTTGGCACAGGGGCAGACCCAGGGTTCAACGCTACAATAGCACACCAACAAAACCCTAACTACCGACCCTTTCAGCAAAACCTATAAGCAGATGAAGTCTCACCCGTGGTAGAGGTAGGGGTGGTTGTGAGACTCAGGTGTCTGCAACCTTAGCTGGGACATAGATCTGTGATTATGATACTTAATAGAGAACTTAGCACCGTCAGTTCCTCAATATGAAATCAATATCTACTTCGCTGATAAAAAAGAGATTTGCAACATTCACACTGCTCTAATGTATTTAAGCACTTAGCATAGGTAAATAGATTAGATCTAACAGATCAAGCACTAAACATATTCATACAGATCAGATCTAACATTCTCACATATCATTAGCACTAAGCATAAGAAGATTTATCTAATCATCTCAAAGCACTTGGCAAATAACATATAAACGCATCAGAACATCACACAGAGTAGAGTAACACAGTATTTCCTTGGTTCACCCCCACCCTAGGTCTACGTCCACCAACTCTTCTTCTTTGTTATCTTCTCAATAGGTTACATGCACAGAGCCTCCGAACCCTTCTCCGCATAGGATAAAAGATCTGCGCAACTCGCTAGATCATTATTCCTTACATTACAACACAAATCTTTCCACCGTCCATTACAACCACTTGCACTTAGCTCTGCAAGTCTCTTACAGTCATGCACAAAACACTTACAAACTCTACTTGCACTTAGCATACATTCACATGTGACTAGTGGCCTAACATCACATAGATGCCTCTCCTTACATTGCCTAGACATCTATTTATATATTACAAAATAGGCCAAAGCATGGGTAAACCCATGGGTCAACATCCCAATCCCGTTACATAATCCCAAAAACCCAAAAAGGGGATGAGATCCTGTGATCTCAGCTTCATCTTGCGCTCCTCCTTAGACAGGCTATCGAAGTCCAAAATAGATCAACATGACTAAGAATCTCCCAAAACTTGGTCAAGGGCCAACATAGAGCCATAGCCAAACTGGTGGAACGGAACTATACATATATATACATTACAACAATGAAAATCCAAAAAGGAGAGTCTACGGGTTTTGACCCCGATACCTCTGCCATAATCAATGCCTTAACATATCCTCCCTAACCAAGAGGTCATGGGTACCACATAGTAACCAACTCCCATTTTAATTATTAAAAGGTACATCCACCCGACCACGAAAAGGTAGGAGGCATGTAGACCATACGACCATCCGAGCACATATTTCATTGTAAAGTATAGTCATAATCACAGGTTGCAGAGAGCACGGAAACCGAGATGAAATGATTCTTTGGCCTAGGAGTGCTAGAGTCAGATCAAGATGTGGAGACAGTCATTTGTTAGTAATTCAATGCCACAAATTTAGTGGTGTTGTTTGTTTTATGATATGAGCATTATTTATGCAGCTTGATTTCAAAATGAGGTATACTTATGTATTTTGCTAAATTATTTTGCTGAGTTAATGAAAGAGCCTACCCATTTGAGAGAAGGACCTGGAGACATATTCCATCAGGGATGAATTCCATTATCAAGTGTTTTTGTTCATATCTGATTCTTATGTCTCTTCATTTTTTAGTTTTCCCTTCTTTAATGGTGCACTTTAATTTATGCTCATTTAATGCAATTCTTTATAAGTCACGATGAAAAGATCTTGGATCCTGTTGGTATCAGAGAAGTCATATTTGAATTGAATTGTTGAGTGTGAATGCTTACTAGGGACAAGCATAAGCAGTGTGACGGAAATCTTAATACTTTCAATCCTGAAGTTGGTTGTGCATCTTGAAGGAAGAAAATGGCAGAAGAGGACAAGCATGATGTACAGGAGAAAAACTTTCACATGGTCTTTTATCGCATCTCAGAAATGGTCGAAGGGATGTATGGAGATTACGAGAAGAGGATGAAGAAGAAATGGAAGAAAAAGGAAGCACATGCAGATGATGATGCTTTGGTAAACCAAGGGGTTGGAGGAGATCCTCATGAGCCTCCATCTTCACCTTCAAGTTCTAGTTCTTCTTCCTCTGAGCATTCTCATCATTCTCATCATTCTAGCCATAAAGCCTCTTTTAAGAAACCATTATTAAAGCTTGATTTAAAATTTGTTTTACCTATGTTTAATGGACATGTTAATCCTGAAAAGATAGATAATTGGATCCGACAAGTTGAAGTGTATTGTTGTGTCCAGCATATTGATGAAGAGAAAGTTAAAGTGCAACTCGATTCTCTTCGGTTGGAAGGAACCGCTCTTGTATGGTGGGAGAGCAAGCTTCAGGAGAGAAGTAAGTGTGGTAATATTCTTTCCTCATGTTTGGAATTTAAATCAGCGATAAGGAAGCAATTTTATCCATTAGGGTATTTACATAAAGCAATGATGGAATGGAAAACTTTAAGCCAAAGTAAAGGTCAAACTGTACAAAGTTTCACATAAGAATTTAGGAAGAAATCTCTTGCATTGAACATTCCTTTGGATTCTTACGAAACTTTAATGAAGTATATTGGTGCAATTCACAGTTATATTCGTCCTACTTTTCTCTTATTTAACCCCACTAGTCTTGACGAAGTTTGTGTGCAAGCCACTCACCTTGAGAAAATGGGAAAACATGATCAAGAAGATCCCACAAAGAAACCTTCCAATATCCCACATAAAACTTTTAAGAAGTTTAAAAGGAAGGACAAGAAGACCGCCACAGTGATGAGAGAGGGAGGAAAACCATCTTGCACTCATTCCAAGAAGAGTGGTCACGATGAAGAACATTGTTGGAAACTGCATCCAGAAAAGAAACCGAAATAGTTCGGTGGAAACGGTAAGACAAAAACATTGCTACAGTGCAACAAGATCTTGGTTCTGATTCAGGAAATGAAGGAAAGATCACACCGGTTGGAGTACAAGGTTAAGATTCTCTTCATGGTACTACAAGTTTCAATAATGAATCTCATGTGGATGAACAGAAAAAAAATGAAGTATTTCACATAAGAGTTGTATCTAAACATACTAAGATAGATTTACATTATTTGATCTGGGTTCTGTTGACTACTCGACAAACCCTAAAAGTTCTGTGACTATTTCCTTTTGGGTACCACCCTATAGTTTACTTTTGATTGTTTTTGCCTCGGCTTGAAACTGATCCTTCGCTTCTCTTATTTGTTTCACGTTTCAATTGATTAAAAGTTCACTTGAACATACAGCGAAGAATCATCTTAACTCTAAAATACTTAACAACTACTCGAGGAATCGACGACCCAGATTTTTCCCCGACTCACAAGAGAAGTTCGGTATCGGTGGAAGATAATGGTGGAAAAAACCGTTTGGGGAGTCAAAGTAGCCGAGTACCGACCCTAATCGACGTCAGGTGATGAAATGATTCTTTCCTATGAATAAACCTCGAGAACGATTTTTCCTAAAACCAATTCATTCAATTTTGGGTAGAAAGACGTGATGGTAAGTGTCATGCAAAGGAAAGAGTGACATCACCGACCTTCGAACACCGATACGTTGACACAAGCGAAGTCCCAAGTAATATGCTTACCTACCAATGAATGCCTTTTATAATTAATTATTTTTTATGGCCTAGGGTTTATAACGTCGTGTAAGAATCAATTAACATCGGACATCTCACAAGAAGAAACTTATCAACAAAACCTCAGTACAACAATAACAATTGCGAGATTTAATAATGTGTGTGAACTAATAATTTGTGATAAGGAACACGAATTAACTGCCTATAAGAAAGCTTAATACATTCAAAATACTTCTAATATTTAATATTAAGGGCTCCTGCCAAATTCAGATTACATACAACTAAGCCACGCCACGACCAACTAGCCCGGTAGCTGTAAAACCAAGAATACCTTTACAACAAAAGAACAAAAAGGGAAATTTTGTCTAGAGCGACACCCAATATGATGTAAGGTGCAGGATCACCCATTATGTCTTTCTCACATATGAACTTATCCCCAAGTCATTGTTGGCACCTGACACTATTTCCCTCTCTTTCGTCGCATGCTGTGCCTCGCGTAGTTGCACAATTGTATCATGGGCTTCTCGGAGCCACCTCTGAAGCCAAACAGTACTTCATGTGAGACCCTATGATGACGTTATCCCTTGGTCTTTTTCCTCCAAATGATGTCATAGCTCTCTATTTTCTTGGTAGAGCTCGGCTATTGCAAGTTTAGCCCACTCTAACTATTGAACAGTACTCTCGACGTGAGGACCCGGTGCTTTTCCCCTTCCCTTTCGACTCTTGTCTCTTCTTTCGATAATCCAACTGGCTCTAACAAGAAAGGAAGTTCCACAAACTCCTCAACAGCTGGACATGCGCTAAGCTCAGCCAAAAGGCGAGTTTCCTCCCTTTTGGTCGTATCCTTTCTAGGCCTCCCTCTTCTCAGTGGTTTCATCTCTTGAGAAGGTGTGTTTAAAAGCGTACCTTCCTCAGACACACCCTTTTCAGCTTCAATCTCCATTGAGGAAGCCGACACCATCTCTGAGACAAATCCTCCACCTCCTATTGGGATTTCAAAGACATGGGAAGCTGACCCAAAGGAATCCTAGGCACGTTGGGGTTCAGACCTAGCACTACGACTACCCCGTGGAACCCGTCCCATGTCCAGAGGAGATCTCATTACGCAGCAGTGTAACAACCCGCTCGTCCATGAGTGATGGAGGATGCCCACGCATAACTTCACTAAGATAAATTTTCCAGACCGGAATTCCAGAGAGTATAAGCTCAGCATAAGCGTAAGATTTCCCACAGAACTCCTGAAATTTATATAAAAAATGGAGCGAAACATAGTGTGTCTATGTAGCACTCGCGTGTCGCGACATGGTGTTTAAGGACTCAACGCACCACATATGTTTGAAAAATGAAATCCAGAGCATGTAAATGCCACCGATCGAAGTTACAGAGAACGGCTGGTACGATCCTTCTGATCTTTCTCCAAACCCCCGCTATTTAACGAATGATGTTTTACATGCTTGGTAATACGGATTCTGGAGGCATTTAATGACTTTCCTTTTATGGTGTCCGACCTTCTAGGGAGTATGCGCGCACACGCTCACCTTTGATGTCTCTTTTCAGCACCAAAGGTCAAAAATCACTATGATGATTTAAAATGATGACGAATCCCATACTTGATTTTCCACTTCATGATATGCTGACATAATTCATCTTAATTAAAAGGAGCTGGCTTTAGCTATGTCATCACAGGTCATTCTAAGGAGCGACTGAGATCAAGTAATTATTAAATGACTGAGATTAGAGTGCTACACAGGTACGTATTAGTATTTTTAGATTTATTTATGTCTTATCATAAGTTTCTCAGATCATTAAAAATTTTATGTCTTGATTGCAGGAAAGAATACTCCCTAATTAGCCGAACGAAGCTTATCCCGTGACCTCGCCGAAGGACTCAAAAGGAACGTCGTAGCTAAATCACCGGCACAATGAAAGATTCTAGTTTCTCCGAGAGCGGCGCTCCCGATCAGTTTATCATCTCAAGCGACATGTTCGAGATAAACACCGAACAAAACTTTCTATAGGGAGATGAATGAGCAAAATCACTGATGTAATACCAAGGAAAGTGAAACAATTCATAGGTCACCCGATCCGACCTCGAGCCATGATGCAAGAGCTGAACTCCAGTTTGGTAAAATATCGGGCACATGCAGTAGACATCATAGGAGCATATGCTACCCCTATGGAACAACACAAGTTCCCATGGGCTCAAACCTATGAAAATTTGTTTATCGGTTGGTATGAATATGAAAGAATCCACCCTTTTCAAGAGACATCTCAGGTGCAGCATTGAAAGAAACTAGGATGATCACTCTACGTGGCAATTTTTTTTTTTCCTAAATTGTATTTAGCTATTAATTACAGTTGAGTTTTAGATTATAAATAGAGACATTGACCGATGATTAAAAGGTCAATGGTTGTTGTAATAACTCCCTTTTTTGGCTATTGATAATTATTTTGACACTGTTGTGAATTGAGAAGTCCTTCTGGACCAAAGACAAGCTATTTTCATCAGATGTATGTGATTGGAGTTGGAGAAGAATCACTTCCTTTCATGCTCCATGAATGATGCAGTAAATGAGTAAGAGCAATTAATTATGTTGTCAAGTTATCTGGTGCAATGTCTTGATGTTCTTTGCTTTAATGATGAGGATAAATCATTGTGTTGTTTTGTGATGAATGTTACGATAGATACATTATTTTCCTTACCATGATCTTGATTACATATGTGTTTACAATATTTGGATGCTCATTTGATTAATGTATTAGTACTAGGCCCTATGGCATAGAATCACTGTCTGCATGTTTGAGAAATGCGTTATCCCAAGCTCGACCTCTTCCCTCTAGTTAAAACCTCTGTCCTGTTATTTGTCAAGTTGGTTTATACTGGCTTGCATCTCTCATAGCAGCCCCACCTAGCAGAAATACGAAAAAAGAATTGTCCTAACTAAAGGAAGAGCCTTCACCAGAAAACACAAATCCCATCAATAATTTGTCTAGATCGCAAGATCTACAGAACCATTCCACTCCAAACGTTGCAGAGTCTAATTGGGCCTCAGTGGCAGGTTTGGTTCCTCCTGTTGAATCAGGGGATTTAGGCCCCATCAAAAGAACTGGCACTAGAAGGAGGGCCATAATGAATGGCTGAGTATATAAGTTATATAACATTTCAAACAACCTACAGATTTGTAACGGCCCACATGCATGGCTAGTCATCCGACAGACAGCCCACGCTTACTGAGTACTCTCGAAGCAGATTACTCACCTCATTCTGAGGAAGGACCTCTTCACCCTGAAATACCTTACGCCCTCCCTCACAAGAAAGTGAATCAATTCAGGAGAATTACTAGAGCCTACGCCTGGAAAATCGGCGCATTTCCCTTCACCCCCATCCTCCCCTAAAGAAAACAACAAAGAAGATTAGTAGTCAGCACTCCTGATGAATTGTTTGTACACTCTGTCGAAGACTTAATAGATTTTGTGATTACTGAAATCCAAGAGCCTCTTGATCTAATACCCGAGACGCCAGCCGATGACATCTCTGAACATAATGAATTTTTAGAAGAAGAAGAGTTTGACTCCGACTCCAAAGATATGGAAGGGAACAATGGTCATGGGGAGGAAAGAGAAGTTCCACTTCAAGACAACCAACCTTGGTTGGCCGGAGATGTTGTGGTCGTCCCGGGACAAGTACATAATCTTCACCGGCACCCAAAAAAGAAGCTTCCCAAGTATGATCCTGAAACTTTAGGTTTTCCTGAAGATCACATCAAGAAATTCATACTTGTGATCATACTTATTAATGTTCAGCATGAAGATGTAGTATGCAGACTTTTTCCATACACGTTTGAAAATTTGGCTTCCACGTGGTATTTTAATTTGTTGGTAAGATCCATAACCAGCTGGACTAAATTCCAAAAGGATTTTCTAGACAAATTTGTGGAAGAAACTACTACGGGAGCCCTAATGGTTGAGTTGTTCACAGCCACCATGACCCCAAAAGAGAGGGTCAAAGACTTCAATCAAATATTCACGACCATCCTAAACAAATTCCATCCCATGGCAAAACCAACTCAAGAATTGCAAATCGAGGTTTATGCCAACGCGCTCCCGGCTTCTATTTCCATGTTCATTAAAAGAGCCGCCAAGAAAACCCCTGCGGAAAATTTTGAAGAAGCCAAGACGATAGAATTATAGATGAAAGGATGTAAAGAAGGTCAGGCTTCTCTGGTGAGGAAAGAAAGGTAATGGAGATTAGAATATCTGTAGCGCATGGTCAAGAAACTATCGAATGAGATTATAGACATGAAAAGGAGCACAGGGAAGGAAACCAAGGCCAAAGACCCTATAAGCCTTTCTTTAAAAGAAATCAGCGTTTCAAAGCAATTGAACCTACCCCAGCCAACTTAAACATTGACCTAGGGAATGTCACGTCTGATTCTTTATGTGCCTACCACCAAGAGAACTACTCGGAGAGAGAGTGCCCTCAATGGGTCCATTCCATGAATTTAATGGCCAATCATTTTCTGGACGAAGTTTCCCTGACCGAACAATCAAGCAGTTCGACCATGAATAGTGTCGATCAGGAAGAAGTTGACCCACCGTGAGACACAACCATTCTCATATGGTATCTCAACGTAATCACCTCTTCAGGTAACCTATTTGAGTCTCAAGAACAACCCACGGAGGTATCGGCAGTACAGACATGTAGTAAGGGCCAACCTGGCTCGAAAGATGTTGACGCCACCCAGGCCTCGCAAAGTAAGTTAACTCCTGACCGCCTAAAAATGCCTTTCGCCCCTGGTAAAAATCCTATAAGCATCCACACCCAATATTCTCCTAAACTAGAGTATAACGTAGTCGAAGATTTGAAGAAGTTGAAAGCTAATATATCAGTTATGAACATATGTAGAATTCCTCAGCAGAAATACTTCCTATTGAAAGCTTTGAATTTGGTAGGAAACCCGACCAATGGCGCAAACAAGCCAACCATGAACATCTGCTTGGAAGGTAGGAAATAAAGGCCTTTTGTGTTTCCCTTCCTTTTGACATTTGAAGTCTTCAATAGGAATCTTCACAATTTTCTGGTCGATTCAGGGGCGTCATCTAATGTCATGCCCTTGTTCGTGTTTAATAAATTAGGTGTTGTCCCTCTCAAAAGTGATAAACATGTCATACAACTAGACAGGACCCAGGTCAAGGTCATGGGAGAGCTCAAAGACATGATGATCAGGATAGTGATGCATCCTAATTTCGTGCAGGTGATTGACATCATTGCGGTGGACATCCCTAAGGCATATGGACTATTGCTGAGTCGAGATTGGTCTGAAAAGTTGAACGGATATTTCAGTACCGACTGGGAACACCTTTGGCTGCCACTGAAGGGATACAAGAACATGATCAGAATCGATAAGGAGAGATATCTAAAACATACAGTCACTAATACAAAAACCCTGAACGAACCAACCTCTACTGACTTCCCCATATTGGGAAACTATTCTCGTGATTCTCACTTCGGAAACTTTTCTCCTCTCCTGTCCAATGTTGCGCTTACTCAAAACTCCGAAATGATCTTTCGAGAAGAATCCATGATGCCGATATAAGATTCTCTCTTCTGTCAAAAACCTGGGCTAGGAATTCTGGAGGAAGAGGTCGAAGAACAGAACATGGGCGAGGGGAGAGAAAGGAGAAATTATCGTTCACAAATTTGGACACTTTATTTTGATGGATCTAAATCACAAGAAGGGTCAGGATTCAGGTGCATACTCATCGATCAGAAGGGTAAACATCATTTCCTATCCTGTAGACTAGAATTCGAGTGTACCAACAATACCACCGAGTATGAAGCTCTAGTACAAGGGTTAAAGAAAGCCATAGATTTGGGTATCAAGGAATTGAAGGTTTTCGGGGATTCTGAGATCATTGTTAGACAAGTAAGGAATACTATTCATTATAATTCATCTCATCTTAAGAACTACTAGCAGGAGGTGCATAGGCTAATAGAGAGCTTTGACGCTTTCAATATCACCGCAATCCCGAGAGAAAAAAATGTTCTTGTTGACTCCTTGGTCACAGCCGCTTCCCGACTATCTCCTTTAGAATATTATGAAGCCTCCCGATTCATTTTGGAGATGCTCTACAAACCGTCGGTGCCAAACAATATTTCCAATTGGAAAGTCTTTGAAGGTGACGAGAAAATCATAAATTTCTTGACCAACCAAGACAATTTCAAAGACCTAGCCATAGATGATGAAGAATTCTGAGAGCAGACAACTGAAACTAATCCACAAATAGGACAAGATGTTGGAAAATTGAAATCCCACATGATCCCAAAGGGGATAGCTAATCTAGAAAGTCTGTTTGATCTAAAGGATCGCTTTAAATAACCCAAAAACGCGTATACTAGTAGCTCTTGCCCCCTCCATGAAACTGTGAATCTTGGGACTCCAGAGAACCCGAAGAATGTAAATCTCGGCAAAAATATATCTAAGGAAGAGAAGAAGGCCTACCTCAGACTATTCAAACAATACCAGGATGTTTTCGCATGGTCCTATAAGGATTTAAAAACGTATGACACCCACATTATTCAACACACTATCTCGTTAAAACTCAAAATGAAGCCTTTCCAACAGAATCTATGAAAGTATCATCCATCCTTGGAACCTCTCATGTATCAAGAGTTGAGGAAGATTTTATATGTGAAGATAATTTTCCAAGTTAGGCATTCTGCCTGGGTAGAAAATCTTGTTCTAGTGAGGAAGAAGTCAAGAGAAATATGACTATGCATAGATTTTTGGAACCTCAACAGAGCTTCAAAAAAGGACAATTATCCAATCCCACCGATGGAACAACACCTACAGACAGTGTCGGGCTCAGAGATCTTCTCCTTGCTAGACGGTTTCTCAGGATACAACCAAGTGTTGGTTTCGGAAGAAGACTGATTAAAAACTACCTTCCAAACCAAGTGAGGAACCTTCGCTTATAAGCGCATGCCTTTCGGATTAATTAATGCAGGAGAAACCTTTCAAAGAGCCATGGACGTTAATTTTCGAGGACTTATCAATAAGTGTGTGGTATTTTATTTATATGACGTAATGGTGTATTCGAAGAATAGAGAAGAACACATCCAACACTTAACTCAGATTTTCGAGAGATGCAGAAAGTATGGTATATCGTTGAACCCTAAGAAAACTATCTTTTGTGTCAAGGAAGGTAAGTTGTTAGGTCATATTATATTCCAAGCAGGGATTCGCATAGACCCTGAAAGGATTAAGGCCACAACCCAACTACCGCTTCCCCATAACAAGAAGGCCATGCAGTCCTTTTTCGGGAAAATCAATTTTGTGAGGAATTTCACTACCGACTTCGCCGAAATCATCAAACCCTTGAAAAACATGATTCACAAGGATTCTAAGTTCAAGTGGGATGATGAACGGAAAGAAACTTTCAACAATATCAAAGCTGCCATCTCCCGAGCCCCGGTGTTGCGAAGTCCCGATTTCAATAGGAAATTTAACCTGTATACTTTCACCTCCGACCAATCTCTCACCGCGGTTTTCACCCAAAAAGATGATGACAACAACAAGGCCCCAGTGTCCTTTATGAGTACTAATATTCAAGGAGTCGATCTTAGTTATCCTACCATAGATAAACATGCCTACACGATCTATAAGGCAGTAAAACATTTCAGATCCTACATTCTCTAAAATCACACTAAGGTGATTGTGTCGCTCCCTACGGTCCGATCCCTTTTTACTCAACAAGAAATGGGGGAAAGGAGAGAGAACTGGATGGAAGTAGTCCAGGAATTTGATTTAGACATAAAACCTGCCAAACTAGTAAAAGGACAAGGTCTGTGTAAGTTCGTAGCCGAAGCCTAGGATCAAGCAAATGAAGATTTCGGGTGGGAAAACAAAATGGCACTATGGTGCAATGCAGTGGAATACATCTCCCCAACACAAGACTCCTGGTACAAGGATTTGACTTATCTTTTTCATCACGGGGCTTGTCCCAAGAACCTCAAGCCTAAGGAAAGAAGAGCCCTAACATTGAAATCTGCACAATATCATCTTATAAATTCGGTACTCTTCCGGATCAACTATGATGGGGTATTATTGAGATGTCTCGAAAGAGAAGACGTCGACAAGGTGTTGACGGAACTCCATGATGGCCCCGCCAGAGGACACTTTGAAGGGAACACCACTGCTCATAAAATTTTGAGAGCCAGCTATTATTGGCCCACTCTGTTCAAAGATGCTCATACCTACGCTAGGAATTGTAAGACTTGTCAAATAAGCGCTGGCAAGGAAAAAGGGGCATCAATCCCACTTCAGTCTGTGACGATCTCTAGACCTTTTGAGCAGTGGGGGTTGGATATCGTAGGAGAAATTTCCCCTAGCTCTTCCAAACTGCACAAGTACATTCTTACTTCCACCGACTATTTCACAAAATGGGCAGAGGTCGTTCCTCTGACTCACGTAAATGAGAAATTAGTAACCCAATTTATAGAACAACAGTTGATCACAAGGTTTGGTGTCCCCTCTATTGTAATCTTTGATAATGCAACTTACTTCTCTTCTACCCGATTGATGGAGTTTGCTTTGGACAAAGAAATCATAATCAAGTACTCTGCAAATTATTACACTCAGGGAAATAATGTGGCAAAATCAACCAACAAGAACCTAGTAAGGATACTAAAGAAGATGGTTATGGACAACCAAAGAAATTGGCATAATCAACCTCATAATTCCCTGTGGGACGACAGGGTCACACCTAAAGAAGCCATAGAAAATTCCCCATACTTTCTGGTCTACGGACAGGAAGCCATCCTCCCAAACGAGCTTTATTTTCCATCTCTCCTATTGGCCCAAGATTATAATGAGGAACCCTCGTCGGCCATGCAACAGAGGATCGACACTCTACTCATGCTGGAAGAAGAGAGAGAAAAGGATAAGTCAAAATTCTTGGCCCATCAATAGATAGTGAAAGGGTGGTTCGATAAGCATAAAGCTAAAGAAAAGAACTTCAAAGTAGGAGATTTAGTCCTGAAGTGGGATAGAGCAAATGAGCCAAAAGGGAAACATTCCAAGTTTCAGAACCTATGGCTTGGGCCTTTCCAGATGGTTGAGAAGATTGGGGTAGGTAATTATCGGTTGCAAAATATGAGGGGGAAACTTGATGCCCTCCTACTAAATGGTCAAGCCCTAAAACAATACTTCCAATAAAAAAATAAAAATAAAAAAAAGAATAATAACTTCGGTCCATACGAATAAAATAAGTATCGGAGATATATGTTCTAAGGTTTGGTAATACCTCGAGGGAAAGGGAAGAGGAACAGAGATTTTGCGTCCGCCCAGTAAATCACCATTTGTTGAGTACTCAACACACCCTAAAAGTTCTGCAACTATTTCCTTTTAGGTACCACCCTATAGTTTACTTTTGACTGTTTTCGCCTCGGCTTGAAACTGATCCTTCGCTTCTCTTATTTGTTTCACGTTTCAATCAATTAAAAGTTCACTTGAACATACAATGAAGAATCATCTTAACTCTAAAATACTTAACAACTACTCGAGGAATCGGCGACCCAGATTTTTCCCCGACTCACAAGAGAATTTCGGTATCGACGGAAGATGATGGTCGCGAAAACCATTTGGGGAATAAAAGTAGTCGAGTACCGACCCTCATCGGTTTCGGATAATGAAATGATTCTTTCCTATGAATAAACCTCAGGAAGGATTTTTCCTAAGACCTATTCATTCAGTTTTGGGTAGAACGATGTGATGGCAAGTGTCGCGCAAAGGGAAGAGTGACACCACCGACCTTTGAACCCTGATACATTGACACGAGCGAAGTCCCAAGTAATATGCTTACCTACCAACGAATTCATTTTATAATTAATCATTTTTTATGGCCCAGGGTTTATAATGTCACGTAAGCATCAATTAACATCAGACATCTCACAAGAAGAAACTTATCAACAAAACCTCGGTACAACAATAACGATTGCGAGATTTAATAATGTGTGTGAACTAATAATTTGTGATAAGGAACACGGATTAACTGCCTATAAGAAATCTTAATACATTCAAAATACTTCCGATATTTAATATTAAGGGCTCCCATCAAATTCAGATTACATACAACTAAGCCATGTCGTGACCAACTGGCTCAGTAGCCATAAAACCAAGAATACCTTTACAACGAAAGAACAAAGAGGGAAATTTTGTCCAGAGTGACACCCAAGAGGATGTAAGGCGCAGGATCACCCATTATGTCTTTCTCAGATATGAACTTATCCCCAGGTCATTGTTGGTGCTTGGCACTATGTCCCTCTCGTCCACCGCACGTTGCACCTCACGTAATTGCACAATTGTATCCTGGGTTTCGCGGAGCCACCTCTGAATCCAAACCGTACTTCCTGTGTGACCCTGCGACGATGTTATCCCTTGGTATTTTTCCGCAAACTGATGTCGTAGCTCTCTATTATCTTGGTAGAGCTCAGCTATCACAAGTTTAGCGCACTCTAACTGTTGAACAAGACTCTCGACGTGAAGACCCGGTGCTTTTCCCCTTCCCTTTCGACTCCCATCTCCTCTGTCGATAATCCCAACTAGCTCCGACAAGCGAGGAAGTTCCACAAACTCCTCAATAGAAAGACATGCACTCAGCTCATCCAAAAGGCAGGTTTCCTCCCTTTTGGCCATATCCTTTCTAGGCCTCCCTCTACTCCGTGGTTTCCTCTCTTGAGAAGGCACGTTTATAAGTGTACCTTCCTTAGACACACCCTTTTCAGCTTCAATCTCCATTGAGGACGCCGACACCATCTCTAAGCCAAAGCCTCCACCTCCTATTGGGCTTTCAAAGACATGGGAAGCTGACCCAAAGGAATCCCAGGCACATTGGGGTTCAGACCTAGCACTACGACTACCCCGTGGACCTTGTCCCATGTCCAAAGGAGATCCCATTACACAATAGTATAAAAGCTCGCTCGTCTATAGGTGACGGAGGATGCCCACGCAAAACTTCACCAAGATAAATTTTCCAAACCAAAATTCCAAAGAGTATAAGCTCGGCGTAAGAGTAAGATTTCTCACAGAACTCCCCAAATTTATAGAAAAAATGGAGCGAAACATAGCATGTATGTGCAGCACTCACGCATCACGACATGGTGTTTAAGGACTCGATGCACCAAAATTGTTTGACAGATGCAATCCAGAGCATGTAAACACCGCCGATCGAAGTTACAGAGAACATCCAGTACGATCCTTCTGATCTTTCTCCAGACCCCCGCTATTTAATGAATAACGTTTTACACGCTTGGTAATACGGATTCTGGAGGCATTTAACAGCTTTCCTTTTATGGTGTCCGACCTTCTGGGGAGTATGCATGCACACGCTCACCTTCGATGTCTCTTTTCAGCACCAAAGGTCAAAAATCACTATGACAATTTAAAATGCTGACGAATCCTGTACTTGATTTGCCACTTCATGATACGCTAACATAATTCATCTTAATCAAAAGGAGTGGCGGCTTTGGCTAGGTCATCACAGGTCATTCTAAGGAGCGATTGAGATCAAGTAAGTATTAAATGACTGAGATTAGCATGCTAGACAGGTACATATTAGTCTTTTCATATTTA